>CM018901.1:10271496-10278996 GCA_009663005.1 Actinidia chinensis
CGACCAAAATTAATTACTTGGGTTGGCTAAGCCTTCCAATGAATTTATGTGCCCTGCGTGGTTTTTGTGCCCTATAAGTTTGAGGCATGGCCTGCCCTGCGTGGTTTTTGTGCCCTATAAGTTTGAGGCATGGCCTGCCTTGGGCTTGCCCACGAAGTCTCAGCTTCGAGCCTCATTTCGATTATTAAATTGGGACATACAATTTATGAACACTTTATCTTTTGTGGACTATGTCTGGAGAAAATTTAAATAAGATAATTAGTATATAATTTAGGATTAATTATATAAACACTCCATAAATTATTTTTTTTTATTATTTTCACCCCTCATTTAAATAAAGGGCTCATTTACACCCCATTAACTGTTGAAAGTTATCACTATCACCCCCTCCATTGGTATTTCGTCCAAAAATCTGTTAAAATTTGGTCATATGACACCCATGTGATTAATTCTATATTTTTTATGCCAAATATGCCATTTGTTTTAGAGAAAAAAATAATTTACTTATATATACATTTCTATTGCTCTCTTTTAGCTCTCTCTATACACAAGTTCTTTCTCTCTCTCTCTTCACTCTTCTCCACTCTCTATTTGTAATGCCAAATAAGAATTTTTTACAAAGCTATAAAAAAAATAAAAATAAAAACTAACAAAAAATAAATATGGACACAATATTGGTTTTGGTCATTGAGTAATTAGGTAAACGAAAAAGTCATTGACACTCATAGCACCAAATAGAGAAGGAAGAAACTGAAAATTAAAAAGCAAGACAATAAAAGTCTATGAGTCAAAATTTACATGATGTCTATATATACGCATAAATTTTTTTCTCCAAAATAAAGGGTATATTTGGCATGAAAAATATAGAACCAATCACATAGGTGTAACGTGATCAAGTTTAATAGAATTTTAGACGGAATACTAACGGAGGGTACAAAAGTGATAACTTTCAATAGTTAAGAGGTGTAAATGAGCCTTTTTTTGATGATGGGTGAAAGTGACAACAAATAATAGTTTAGGTGGTGTTTATATCCTATAATTTATTTAAAAGGTCGATTATATAAGCTTAGAGCATCCACATCAGTCTTGTTAAATTTGAGCCAAATTATTACTTAAAAATCATATATTCTATTTTCAATAATCATTTTTTTAACATTGACTTCGTCATCCTCTATTTAATTCTATTCCATTATAATAATAATTCTTTACTACTTTTTCATTGTATTGTAAAAGTTGTTATTTTGCAGTGACTATATTTTTTAAATGGTCATATTATTTCAACGGTAGAATTTTTTAGAGGATATATTTTTAAAATTGTCATATTGCTCCAACGCTGTTATTTTTTCTAAAGTATATTTTTACTATGATCTTAGTGTCATATTTTGATTTACTTAGGGGGAAAAGGACATGTGGATCTTAATTGAATGGTGTATGAATAGAAGGGCCAAGTGTTGAAAGTTGATTGATACAATTAGAACTGATAAATGTAAATATATATTTTAATAAAAATTTAGGGATGCAAAATGTAATTTTTCAAAGAGATTTAGCATGTTAACCGTAACTAGAAACAATAGCAAAATAATTTTGTAGACAATTTGACTATTTTGATAAACCATTTTAGAGATTTTGCTAGCTAAAGTAGCCCAAACATAAATTTTGCTAACTTGGCGTGGATGCCCTTAGTTAGTAATCTTGTAGAAACAAATGCAAGAATATCAATGTTTAAGTGTTATTTTAAAATTCTTATAATGGTCAATAAATTTTAAATTTTTATCATTTTAAATTTTATCACAAATCCTTTTAAAGTTAAGTTTATCTAATTCAATTATCACGTGGGCTTTATCTTAAAGATTTTCTTAGGGTCCAGAAAAAATCTAGGCTGCAAAGATTTTGATCTTGGTGCACTTTCCATCCATTTTTAAAATTAATAAAATAAAATGAAAAGTTAAAAAAATTATTTAAAATTACAAATTAATATGTTATATTTTTAAACATCAATACAAATTAATATGGTATAATTTTTATTAACTGTAAGTAGGGGTGTCAACGGTCCGGATTGGTCCGGATTAGTATGAATTCAAGGACCGAACCAAAAGTTTACGGTTCAAGGAAATATAATCCGTGTGCAAACTAAAAATTTACGGTTCGGTTTCAAAAAAATTAAAAAATTTACGGTTCGGTCACGGTTAATCCAACGGATTGTTAGATTCCACGAAAAATTAAAAAAAATAATTCATGGTAGCACCATTAACAAGCTAAATAGCGATCAAAAAATAATAAGTTAAAAAACAGTTAAAACTCCAATTGAAAGGACCATAAATTAATTGAAATAGTGAGGCTGTAGATAACATCATGGACCAATTTAACAACTAGTTTATAATGAGTCAGTCTAACCCAAAAAAAGATATGTTACACTTGTAAATAGAATTTACACTTCTATTTTTTTGTAAATGCAAGTTGTTTAAAACGACAAATAAAAATTTACACTGGTTACCCCTAACTTCTATTTATTTACCATATTGGAGTATTTAAGTAAATTAGTAACAATAAATAAGTTAACCACTTATAATTCTAAATTATTATCATAATATTTATTATTTATACAATATAATTCATTTATATATTTTAAATCTCACGGTCCGGGTTCGGTTAATCCACGGTTTGCTTATGAAAATCATGGACCGGAAAACGCGAATTACGATTTTTAATTTTCAATCCGTGTACGGACCATTAATCCACGGACCCAATAAAAAAACCTACGGATCTGTTGGATCGGACGATTTGAGGGTTCGCGGATTTTTTTTGACAGCCCAACTGTAAAGGGGATAAAATATCCATATGTTGTGGCATGAGGGTTTACTTGCGTCGTTACTGGGTTGTCGCCTGATAGTAAGCTTGGTGAGTTGATTCGCTCCCCAAAATGAATTCCTTACTACAAGTGTACTAGTCACGAAGTAGTAATAAAACTCGAAGTACGAGTATCGATCCCACGAGGAGCAGTGCCAAGGTGAACATAAAAGAACTAAAACACTTGATTCAATCCTAACTTAATCGTAGTTTATAATTCTAAAAAGAGAAAATAAAAAACTTGTATATGTTTTTGATTGATTTAAACTAAATTTAAATTATGAAAGCAATTAAAACTCTATAATAAAAACGACTCAGATCAATTGATCCAATCAATCGAGTTTTTTGAAATTTCAATGGAGGCCTCGTATAAGTCAAATCTTACTACGTTGTGAGTCTTAGGTTCAGAATATTTAGTTTTTAAAAAACCAATTTTCTTTCAATTTAACTCTAAAAAATAATCTGATTGTTATAATCAAGGTTGTGCATCATCGATTTATGCATACAGATACTGGCGCAACTCAGCAGAAAACGTTATAAGGCAGCGTATATACTGAGGTGGTATTCACGCATAAGCGTTACCGAACCTAATAGGACGCTCAAGTTTTCGAAAGTAATTAGAACGAAAAAGGGGAAAATAAAAATAAAGAGATCTAACGGTAAAACCAAAATTTCTCCATGTTCATCCTCGATCCTAACCGAACTCACGCAGAACGTTATAAGGCAGCGTATATATGAGTGTGGTATTCAGCATAAGCGTTACCGAACATAATAGGACGCTCACGGTTTCGATTTTAAGTAATTAGAACGAAAAAGAATAAAAATCAAAGAAGATCTAACGAAAACCCAAAATATATCCATTGTTTCATCCTCGCCTAATCGATCCTTCACAAGCGATCCCGAGTTAAAAAAATTAGCCACTCATGGCCATGGAAAACAAATAAATATGTATTAATCTTTCGACTACGTTGTGAGTCTTAGATTCAGAATATTTAGTTTTTAAAACCAATTGTTCTTTCAATATTCAACTTTTAAAATAAATCTGATTGTTATAATCATAGTTGTGCATCATCGATTTATGCAATACATATACTGGATCAACTCACGCAGAAACGTTATAAGGCAGCGTATATACTGAGTGTGGTATTCACGCATAAGCGTTACCGAACATAATAGGACGCTCAAGTTTTCGAAAGTAATTAGAACGAAAAAGAATAAAAATCAAGAAGATCTAACGGTAAAACCAAAATTATCTCCATTGTTCATCCTCGATCCTAATCGATCTTCACAATCGATCCCGAGTTAAAAAAATTAGCCACTCATGGCCATGGAAAACAAATAAATATGTATTGAAAATATTCTGAAATATTTAATCTAAATACGAATAAATAAAAGTGAAGATCTTAAATTAATGCCAGAAAAATCATAGAAAAATAAGAGTAATTGAACAAAACTATAAATTAAATTAATCAAACTTTGAATTTAATGTAATCGATTACAAAACTATTGAAAACTGTGAATCTTTAAGATAGAAAGCTATAAAAACCCTCAAAAAATCGAAGAGAGGCATATATAGACTTTACAATTCGAGTCCTAGTAGAATTAGGAATCTAATGATTTCTTTTCATAGTGTTCGAACACCTTATACAGTGTTCGAACTCTGAACCAACTTTTTATCTGTCTGTTGCAGCTCAATTTTGACCACTTTAGAGATAGATTCAACCAATGAACATTGACACAAAGTTGTAGCCATTGAAGTCTTATTTCCAATAATTTAAAAATTAGCTTAATCGGATATCGGAGTAAAAAGTTATGGTCAAAACACCGAGATAAATTTTCAATAATTTGCCTTTGTGTTCGAACGGTCACTGTTAGAGTTCGAATGCTCTGGAAAAAATTCCTAGTGTTCTAACCCTCAGGCTTGTGATTGTTTTCTTCAAGTTTTCAAGCCTGTGTGTTTGAACGCTAAGACCAAAATCTTGTTTTCTTTCAATTTTTAAGCCATCGTTTGAACTCCCCAAATCTTTTATTTTCTGCCGTTCGAATGGTGTATATTTTCAGCCCATCTTTGACTTTTTTTTTTATTTTTCTCAGTCTATTTTAAAGTTTTTGGAGTCCATATCTCGCGACGCTCGTTAGACGTGAATTTGTATAACTTTGTGAGATATTTCCAATGGCGCATCTTTCATTACATTTCGAGTCGTGAGTGAAAACTTTCATAATTCCCGAGACAAATCCTGGCAATGGCCTTTTATATGAGTGCCCGCACTCCAGATCACTTTTATGGATCTGAATCCTCTTATTTATCAACATTTACCTGCAATGAATGCAAACACAATTTTCAGTTCAAAACACGATATAAAGGCATAATTAACCTAATATAGGGTCAATTTAGATTAATTTAGCGACATTTAGATTGCACTGATGCAATCCAATCATGGGCCACCTTAGCGCCGAAGCTCAGACGACGAGCTACAGCGACTATCACGGTAGACGACAAGCTCAACTCTTTATATATCTTTCACTTTCTCTATAATTAAAGCTTAAGAACTCTTTCTTGCTTTTTAGTTTTCTTCGATCACTTGACCATCAGAGAATCGTCCCTGGTATAGCTTTGGGCAGTTCTTCTCATGGTTGTTGTGTTACACGCTCGACCGAGCAAAATTAGAGCCACTAGGAATATCCTAGCACACTGCTTTGTTGGCATTCGATTTCCTTTCACCCCATAATTGTTGTCTTTTTAAGAAATTAACTCCAGACACAGTAAGGTTGGTTCCAATGGTATCTAAAAGCATCAGCAGCAGTAGAGGCAACTAGGAACTCGTGGGGGAGTCCCCTCTTATGCCAAGGACACCACAGAGAAGGGAGCGAGGCTCTTGGCTAATGCTCAGAGAGCGACTTTGGACCCTTTTGTGCAATGAACGAGGCAACCAAACCCCACCGATAGTGAAGATCACCGATATAAAGCCATCAGAGTCATGGCATAACAGATGGAGGAGATGTAGCAATTACTAGGTGCCAATAACTTAAAGTTGCTCACTAGTAGGATAGGTACATTGTTGTTCAAGATTCGTGCGATTGAGCGAGATGTCTTACCTCGGGGCGGCTCTAAGGGAAAAAGGGCTCACTCATATTATGATGAGGCAGAAAGTCATAGCGACAACCATATTGTACTTCAGGCAAGAGAAAAGATCCACCGAGACGAGATATTTTCAACATGGAACTTTGCTATGCGTTGAATACCAAGCGAAGTAGGGAAGAAAGAGATTTGTGAGTCCATGCGGCGTGGTCGATTTATGCCGAGCAACTACTCCTAAGGTATCAAACACCTTTCACGCCTGAGATCAAGGGAATAAAACCTCTAAAGAACTTCAATCCGCTCAAATTCACCATGTATAATGGAAAGTCGGATCTGAGGTTGCATATCAATCATTATCGCTAGATGATGGCACTATGGAGCCACCTCGACACGCTGATGTACAGAGTGTTTCCTTTCAGCTTGGGAGACCTCGGATTGAGGTGGTTTGAGAAGATTTCCCCAAGATCCATAGGGGATTTCGTTTAGTTATCCGAGTCATTCATAGCTCAGTTCATCATCAACACAAGGTCTTCTAAAGGAGTCAGCTCCCTCTTAACGATAAGAAAGGGGAAAAATAAGAGGCTCAACAATTATAGTAAGAGGTATTGGGAGCTTTACAATAAAATTAATAGGTGTTTAGAAGAACTAGTAGTGGTTAGCTACAAGCTCAGGCTCAAACTCAGGGAAAACCTCTGGGATGATTTAATACTGGAATCGCTAACCGATTTGTATGATCTTCTGTCTTGTGTGGAGAAATATGCTTGGATGGAGGATGACGTGAGCTCATAGAGAGCCAAGGAGCGTCGTCGGTCTGAGGAGAAAGCTCGTTCAAACGCCATAAGAAAAGTGCAGGAGAACGCGAAGGACGGATCAGTCATGGGGTTCATGTGGTTTTCAAAGATCCGATCTACAAACTTTTGCCCCACATTCGAGATAAGTCATACTATAAGAAACCGATCCCAATGGGTGGTAATTCGAGTAAGAGGAAACAAAGGTGGAATGTGTTGATCACGAAGAGAGGGGACACATAACTGAGAACTGCAGGACCTTGAAGTATTTTCTTAATTAGCTTGTTCAGGTCGGTCACTTGCACTCTTGTCCAAAGAATGTCACATCTAATACACATCTTATCCACATGAAGCTAAAATACATTAAAAGTTAAAGTTTTAATGAATGGATCTGCTAGGTTGTCTACCGATGCAACCTTAGTAACTATGACGTCTCCCTAATGAGGTGATATTTCCGTTTTATGTGCTTTCCATCTTTGTGATTTATGGGATATTTAGATTGAGAAATGACTCATTAGTATCACAATAAAGTATAATAGGTAATTGAGTTTGTGGAATCACACCCAGTTCCAAGAGAATCTTTTTTAAGCCAGACTATCTCTTTAGCTACTTCGGTAGCTGCTACATACTCTACTTTAGTTGTTGAGTCAGCAATACACTGTTGTTTTATACTCCAACTGAAAGCTGCTCCCCCAAGAATGAACTCATATCCAGAAATTGACTTTCTAGAATCCCTGTCTGACATGAAATCTGAATCTGTGTAATCAATTGAAATTAAATTTGAAC
>CM018901.1:10296496-10301496 GCA_009663005.1 Actinidia chinensis
AATTTTTTACACTTTAGCCCCATAAAATATATTAATTACACTTTAGCTCCCTGACCTAAAATCCTGAATTCGCCTCTACGGAGGAACATAAAAAAATATTCTTACCCTTGAACTATTTGTAGGCATCTTTTGTCTTGGAATATTGCCTTATTACTCTTAAGAATTTTTGAAAGGGAGGTTTGATTTTGCCAATGAAATGTTTGCTATGCAAAAGGCCACCTAATCATCAACGCAGATTCTACAAACTGGCCAACTTGTTTACATCAGTTCTTTCGTAATTTGTAATTCTTGAGGGAAAAGAAGAAGAAAGAATTTCTAAAGAGTGGTAGTTTTAAAAAATATTATCTAATAGATAAAAAATCTTATGTATTTATATATTTACAAGTATAAGCTTCTCCATATATTTGATAAATATGTCTTGAAATTACCACTTTCCTTTCCGCTGCATCCTTTCCATGCCCTAAAAATATATTAAATAAATATATAAAAATCCTAATTATTCACAAGAAAATGTATTGTGATACGTGAAAAGTAAATAGATATATCAGTGAAAGCATATTAAAATATATAAATATTCATAAAAGTAAAAGGTATGCACTAACTAACCATTGCATGCCCACTTAAATATATAAAAGAAAAACAGTTACTCTACAGTATTGAAAAATGGCCGCCATAAATCAATTATCTGTGAATTTGGAAATATTTAATTTCTAATACAAATGATTCATTTAAATATTAAAAAGCTTAGGCAGCTTGTACCTTTGCCAGTCAAGTTAGTCAACATAAATTAAGGTTTTTTTTGTTTTTTTTTTTGATTTTTTAGCTTAAAATAAGTAAAAAAAAGCCAATCAGAGTTGACTTTTTTATTTTTTTACTTAGTTTTAGCTAAAGTAAAGTTACAAAAGCAAAAAGTCAAAAATTCTTGCTTTTTTCGATAACTAATTTAAAAAAAATTAACTTATAAACATTATCAAACGGAGCCTAAGTGGGTCTAGCGGGGTAGAGTTTGGGCACCGTTCCTTTGAGAGGGACCATCACGGTGCCTAATATTTAATAATTTATCGCTCGCACGGATGAGCATTTTCGTTTTTTACTTTGATGAATAAAAGCTTCGTGGGATCCAGATCATAATGCGAATTATAAGGAATGAATCCCCATAATTCCCACGAAACGCTTTACACCAATTAGACTCGCCACGAACATGATTACATATTTACTCTTTTCAGGAAGGGGACAACTTCTTTCCGATCTATTTTGGGATTGCATAATTTAATTCAAGTATTTTCATTATTATTTTAAACTTATTTTGATAATTTAAGTTATTCATTTTGCACATCTCATCGAAAAGTTTAATAATTTAAAAAATTATACTCATCGGTTACAAATTATTAGTCGATCAAATATCAATTTATATTAAGATAAATGAGTATAATCTTGTGTGTAATACTCATTTATTATGTTATAAAACAGTACTTAATGGATAATAATTTGTATATAATCAACATAATTTTTTACAATATTAATTTTCACGATAAAATTTACAATATCAATTATTTAAATTATTAAAATAAACTCAAAATACTTGACCAGGTGCAACTTAAAAATCAGAAAATTGGACTGCAAATAAGCTGTCTTTTATGAACCCATCATTGACACTTTCTTTGGATATAATTGGACTTTGAATTCTTAATACAGAACGAATACGTGTGCTATATTAGTAGAAAAATGCTACAATATACATACATACCATTTGCACTCATTGTGTGATTGAGATTGTACCACGTCACTATTTTTTATCTGTTAAAATGGTTATTTTGTAGGTCAACTAAATTAAAATATTATTTTGTTAGCCTTATGGCGTCAATCCGATTATATTGCAAATATTTTAATGATAACAAATTCCATCTTATTGCTCTAATGCATTTAATTCAAGTATGATAGTTGCAAGAAATATTCAAGCACAAATTCTCAAGGGCAAAAATAAATAACTAAAAATATTTGGACTGCAAAATAAAAAGCCTTCAAGCACTGAAAATCTTAAAAATGAAGAACCTTTATTAGGGTAATTTTGTAAAGCTCTTGTATGGTTAATGTCTGAAGGATATTAAAACTTACATTATAATTGGAAAAAAGAAAAGTGTATATAATTCACTAGCCTAAAAAACATAGCCATTCACAATTAACAAAGCTGTATAGTTTGAAGTTAATTAAGAATACAAGTACACTTAGTTATGAAGGGTAAATTACACGGGTCTCACCCGGGATCTTTTACAATTACAAGGACTTCCTCTGAGATTTCTGAAATAATGCGAAGCTCATCTGGTAGACTTATTGGAATACCGGCTAATAACTGACCTAGAATTTTTCTATAAAAAGATGCACAGTAATAATGCGCTTAGTACTTTATAGGTGATTTTCTTTAAAAAAAAAATTTGTTGTGCTAGTTCATTGAATATAGATTTTTTTTGTGTGTGCACGTAAATTTATGAAATTCTTTTTGATATAATTGTTGGATTTTGAAGATGTTTCTTCGATTTTATTTCAATTGAAAATACCCAAATTTTGGGAGGGTGGTGGCGCACGATGCTTGTGGTGATGTTGGGACGAGCCAATGGAGAGTAGAGGGTTAGTGGTGGTCAATGGAACTTGGGGTTGGGTTCTATGAGTGTTTTCAACCGCTTTAAAGATGGTGGTGCACTAGGTGGTGGTGGGAGGATCGATCTGGATGTTGGACAGTGATTAAAAAAATTATTTTTTTTTAACTTGTATTTAAATTTGGAAGATTAATGTCATTTTTGTTTTTTTATGCTTGGTATCAATGCCTCTACATATTTTCAAAAGGGCAAATTTTGATAAATTAATAACAAACTTTTTAGCTGATGTCGATAAATTCCATAAATCTCAGTGTAATGGTCAACTACCGTAAAAGGAATTAGGAATTGATAAGTGAAGCAGGATAGAGGTTACTGTTGTTTCGGAACTTAACTGGAGGTTCCTGTAATTGTCAAATACCTAAAGTAGACCATGAGGGCATGGCATATTTGGAAATAATAGCTTCAAATTAAGAATACTCTAATTTAATACCTCAACAATGAGATACTTAAGCAAAACGAATAGAAATACTAGACTACATGATTACAGAAAGAAAAAAAAAAGAGGTGGTCTTGTAATATGCCAAAATTACTTCGGTAACAAAATGTTTCCACCTCCTGAGACATTTTTAGAGCCCCAATATCAATATTTAATTTTTTATGTCTTCGGGTAAATTAATGTAATTATGAACTTCTTTGCAGTTGCAGTGTAATTTTTTGGAAGAGAACTGATCAGACAGGCTCGAGCCCGTCTAATCAGTTCTCTTTCTTGGAAACATGACTTGAGAAACTCAGTTTTAATTAAGGGTGTCCATGGTACGGATTGGTCCGGTTCCATAAGAATCCATGAACCAATCCATGTTTAACGGTTCTAAAAAAATAAAAACGGAAACCTAACCATTACAAGTATAGAACCAAACTAAAACCAATCGTTTTATCGGTTCGGTATCCGGTTCTGTTCCGATTCAACCAATTAATATTTTAAATATTTTATAAAAATAAAATTACAAAAGTATCGTTTAAATAACTCATAATTCATTAATATTTTAAGTTGAACCAAAATTAGTACAAAATGTTAGTTCATAGATTGACAATTAAATGATATTACATCAACGAAAACTCTAATATAGCAATTAACAAACTCATAAAAGTTTAGAATTTATAATGGATAACAACAAAAAAGGATAAACGAAGGAACTGAAAAAATTCATAATGGATAATAAAAGAAAATTAATGATAAAATCTTGGATAAGAGAACAAGTTGGAAGGGTTTTGATGGGAAGGGGATGGAGTTAATCTTAATATCCATGGGAAAGTTGAAAATATTTTTGGTGGGAAGAAAACCAACAATAATCACGCGTAGGTGTAAATTACGGCTGTTAGGTGTTAGGTTCTAGATAAATATGTGTTCGCGTATATTATAAATATATATATATATATACACAGATATATATATAAGCGGTTCCGATAGTTCGGTTCGAACCACGGTTTGAAAATAAAACCGGAACCGAACCAAATTTCGGTCTTAATTTTTAAAAAACCAACCTAACCATTAAACTATAGAACCAATCCAAAAGCACGGTTCGGTTGGTCGTTCCGTTCACCAATTTTCGAATTTTTTGGGAACCACCCTAGTTTTTAATAGTTGAATTGTGAAGAGAAAATGGCATGGGTGATAGTAATACAATATTGCCACAGTTCTTAAATTTGGATTAAAAAAAAAATTGAATTCAAAATGAATTACTTAAATTCATTGGAGTATGTGAGGTTCATAACCAAGTAAATTTGTACTAATTATTTTTAAATTCTAATAATATTTCTTGACCTAAATTCGGGATTATATAATTTTTTGATAGCAATTAATATTTATGAATTAGTGGTGTTGGCATGGGACATGGACAGGGAAAAGGACATACCACTGTCATTTGTTATATGCAATTTTTGTCCAAAACACAACACAATTTTGTGCCAAATTAGGTTAATAGTATATAGAGTTTATGGAATTAATGGCTGTAACTTTAAGCTTAAAAAATTGACAACTTGCCCCTTCCCAAGTGTTAAGGACTCAAATTTCTTCTCATCACTCCAAAAGAAATCATAAAAATGTGGAATCAACTTCGTCTATTGACCTTATCGATCGGATTTGTCGATTCCAATCGGATTATATGATATTTTTTTTGATTTTTACTAATAAAAAAAAAATCAGATATTATGATGATAAGTGCAATGGCGATGTCGTTTTTTGTCCTATTCTTGCATTGATGCAAATTTTCTTTTGATTCTTTTCCTCCCAAATTAGTACCAATTTTTATGAGTATAAATTAGCTTTGGTATCTTCATAGAATCTTCTGAATTCTTTCTCATTACTTTGGGGTTGTTTAAAACCTCCTTTCTCATTGGGCCTTTTTA
>CM018901.1:10321496-10323996 GCA_009663005.1 Actinidia chinensis
TGTCTATTAACGCCAATTATGTTATCGCAATTATGAAGAATGCTCATTCATTATGATATGATAAGGCATCTTGATTACCATCGTGCATATCGTCATTATGAAGAACGCCCATTCATTACTATATGATAAGGCGTCTTGATCGCCATCGTGAATGTCGTCAATATCAAGAATGCACATTCATTACTTTATGATAAGGTGTCTTGATCGCCATTATGGATGTCGTCAATATTAAGAATGCCCATTTATTACTTTGTGATAAGGCGTCTTGATCGTCATTATGAATGTCACCATTATCAAGGAATTGGACCCTGAAGGTATTTCGATCATGATGGTGGCGACGAAGCTGCCGTTTGTAGAAATCAAAACCTTCTCCAAAGTACTTGGAAGCAGCATCTTCAATTGCCCTCAAGAAATATGATGAGGATTTGAATTCCTCCATTGCAGAATCCTTGGCTCGGGTCAAAGCTTCCCTCAGCTCTACCACCAAAACCCCCGACCTCTCAAACTTGTCGACAAAGGCATCCCATTTTTCCTTAATCTTGGCTAGGTCATCACCAGCCTGCTACTATCGAGCTCGAGCCTCAGCCAATTGCTGTTCTAGCTCGCCAGTCAGGGTCTAAAGGCGAGATACCTCACTTTCTAGAGAAGCAGCCTGACCTTGCTAAAGAGATGCCTCTTCCCATGCCTCCCTGCTCTTGACACCAGGGAAGATCCGAGCACGAGCGCTTGCTATAAGCAACATTTCACTTAAGAACACCCTAAACAAAATAAGGTGTAAAGTAAAAAGGTAAATCGGAACCGAGATTGTACTTAACCAATCACGTGAAAAATCCTAGTGGTTGTCTGATCCAAGGTGAGCTTCTCCACTTTTTCTTTGTCGTAGGAGGGATCACTCCCCGCAACAACTTTTTAGCCACGGATGGGCTACCCAAAATGGAGGTCGAAGGACCCAGGGCGGTACCAAGATTGGTCGAGGTACCATCCCCGAGCCTCGGTAAAAGGGTTGCCCTTGAACAACTCACGTCGCCAGAATGGGTCGACTTCTTTTTGGCCTTAGGCACCGTCATCATCCTTGCCCTTTTTGCTAGGTGAGCTGGTAAGGTCTTCTCTTGGCCTCTTCTCGCCAATCATCACTCCCTTGGCCGAAATGGCCCAGCCTCTGAGTTCCCCCTTTTGGACTAAGCCACTTTTTCACAAATCTTTTTCAAGCTCAGTCTCTTCGACATTCCTGCAAAACAAAAACCAACATCATATTAAAAAAAGATGAGATAATTAAAATAATAAAGGTTGTACCATCTGATTTGAGCTCGGAGGGGAGCAATGATCTATCATAGCTCCTGAGCTTGAGATCGAGCTCAAGGAAGGCGACCTGGTTCCCAGGCACCTAAGATAGGTCAAAATTTTCCACCCAACTCGATAGTAAAATTTGATCAAGAATGGCTGCCTCAGGATAAATCATCTCGAGAATGGTAGGACTCACCCACGTCGCCCGATAAGGTGGGAGCGTTGAGTCGTTCCTCGCCAGCATTCTTGAGCGCCTTGGGCTTGTGAAGCTCAAAGCGACGGCAAAAAGTTTTAGACTTTAGGAGGTCCGGGACTGAGTAGAACCCTTTTTGCTCTATTGAGCTCGCCAAATCTATTTGGGTCATCCCCGAATATCGAGGCAACCCATTGCATCGTTTACCTGAAGATCAAACCAATTAATTAGTAAAAACAATAAGGTAGTAGAATAAGTATAAATGGAAATTCAGTAAGATTTGGGACTTACAAGGTACTCCCCATGACCTCGGAACCATTGGCGCCTCGACCTCCCTTCCTGCTCCTTTTGGAAACTCTCAGCCATCTCTCGAGACGAAGATTCCATCCCTTGACATTGCTCGGGTATCCTCCGAGAAGGCCTTTCTTTGGCCTAGCCTTAAAATATAGCCATCCCTGGTCTGCCTTAGGTTTTTTGTTCAGGCTAAACAAATTCCTGAACTCGGAAAGGGAGAGGGAGTATTTGTAAGCTTGCCACAACACCATCACACAAACGATGCTTTACCATGCGTTGGGGACGAACTGAGTTGGGCAGATATTATAAAATTGAAGAATCATCCTAATTGTAGGATGAATGGGAAAATGTAGGCCGGCGTGAAAGGCTGCCTCGTAAAAGGCCACCTCGCTTAGGCGAGCAGAATTAATTTTTTTGCCCGCCTCGGAAGTCTTATTTGAACGCACAACGGGAAGGAATAGGACTCCGTAAGGCGATTTACATCTTCTAAAGTCATAATATTTTCTTTCTTAAAGGAGGGGAGATAGACCTCTAGGGGACCACCCTTTGAACTAGAAAAGTGCCTCTGAGGTGAGGAAGAACTCATGTTCACCTCGTCCGCCATGGAGGATTTCTCACCTAAGTGATCGAATATCCAAGATGGTAAAGAACTTTCTGAATCTCCTAGGTCAGTTCTACTGGACATATACTAGCATGAATAAAAACTGAAGTTGGGAAGCACTTATTGAA
>CM018901.1:10328996-10331496 GCA_009663005.1 Actinidia chinensis
ACCTCATCTTCACCTGGGTCAAATCTCAGGTTTAGTTTGACTTCGTCTTTTTCTACTCGAGTCTTCTCTTCGTCGATGAACTCCTTCAGGTGTCTTTCTCAGACCATCTGGTCTAGGAATACCTTAAGCGCTCGGTAGTTCTTTGTCTTGTGTCCCCTCTCGTCATGATAAGAGCATTTCCAACGCTAGTTGCGGCTTTTGGGGTCTCCTCCCATCGGTTAGTGTTTCTTAAAATACGGTTTATCTCGAATTCGGGCAAGAAGTTTGTAGATTGGTTCATTGAAAACCACAACCCGAGCCTTCCTTTCGCTTCTTGAATAGCCCCTCACCTCGGGCTATTAATCTTGTCGCTTTATCTGCTTGCTTGACGTCGTCCTCCAACCAAGCCAACATCTCGACCTGAGACATGAGGTCTCGGAGGTCGGTTGGGGGATCAAGCATCAAGTTTTCCCAGAGTCTCTCTTCGAGAGTCAACCCGAGCTTGTAGCTCGCCACTGCCAACTCCTGGGAGCATTTCTCTATCTCATTATATGTTTTCCAATACCGCTTACTATAGTTTCGGATTGACTCATTTTTTCCCTTCCTCAGTGTCAAGAGAGATCCAACGCCTTTCAACGCTTTGATGTTTATGAAATTGAGCCACAAATGACTCGGTGAGCTGATGGAAGCTTTATATCGATTCGGCTGGTAGCTTATCAAACTATTTTAATCTGAGATCTCCCGAGCTTGATGGAAATACCCAACACATCAAGGCATCCGTGTGATTCCATAGGGCCATCATCTACCTGACGTGGCTCACGTGGGACCTAGTATCTAATTTTCCATCATACAAGATGAATCTTGGTGGCACAAACCTTTTTGGGGGGTCCATTCCCCCTATGTCTTTAGAGTCTGGTATTTCAAGATAGACTCCTTTTGTACTGATCCCGCTGCATGGGCCACTAACCCGGTTGGAATGATAGTTTTGTTCTTCGCCACGACTGCTTGGCTATTAAATTTTTCACGCAGATCACCTTCTTGGTTTCTTTTTTTGATGAGCTTATCGCAAAGATCTATGCTCAATTGGGCTCGGCATGGTGATACCCTATGTTTATTTGATGTCACAAATTTGCTATCTCCTTGGCTCTCCAAGTCGACATGCAACTCGCATTGCTTGTCCTTTCTAACACTTCGAGCTGGGTCTTTTAGGTCCCTAGACCTTGCTTTGAAAGGTTATTCTCCTCTATTTGTGGTGGTTTCATCAACTGGTTGTCAATCATGATCTATGCTATCTCGGCCAGTTGCGCTTGCAGGCATTTAATGGTGATATCCTAGTTGTCATCTCCTCCGGGGAGCAACCGACCTAGTCTTTGCTTTGAGATAGCCTTCATCGTCCTTTGGGCATCAGCCAATAGTTTAGCCCCTCTGTTCCCAGGAGTCTTGGGAACATAAGGAGGCTCCCATCAGGTTTGACGGCTACAGAACAGTTATCGTCTTGCGATGCCATGGATGGTAACCTTGCAAATGTCTATAGTCGATTTTCCATAGAAGGCACCAATTGTGGGTAGTGGGTTTAATGAGTGATGGAAGGAAAATTGAAGATAGACACCTACGGTAATCTTCCAACGTTTAGAGAGCTGGCACTAGGTAAGATCTCGACGACACCCTAATTGTAGCCTAGAAACAATGAGACCGGCAGCCAGAGCTGTTTTCGGGAAATGGCTCTCCGACGATCAAATTAGATGACCAGGGGAAGTGTATGTAGAGAGAGAAAATATATGTATGTTCTGATTGCCTAAAATCGCGTACCTGAGTGAGAACAATAGTTCTCCTTTTATAGCCTAGCTCGGCGCGTACCTTGATGCGCCAATTGCCATGTCAGTAGGTAGGTGGTTGACTCAACCATGCCTCTGCAGCGTAGTCGGTAGACTGTCATCATGTTTTCGACATATTCGTCTAGGTATGAGGGTTGTCAAAAAGAACTCCGTTGTATAAGCCACCTCATGTCCCCTGACATCCCCCGGGATGACCTTCGGACGTTGTATCCGTTTGAGTTCCAGCATATGTTTTCCAACCAAGCTTTATGAGTAGAAGAAGTCCCTTGGCAACGATGGCCTTAGCCCGGACAGTGTCTATATTTAGGAATACTGCACCGAGCTCCAGCCCGAGGGTTTGCCGAGTTTGCTTCCCAGCGACAGCAAGGCTGATGCCCCTGCCCGAGATTTTGTAATTGTATGTTTTGTCCCCTTATAGAAATGGACATGTATATTGGAGCATGATAAGCATGAATGAGTGACTACATCAAATCATTAATACTTTAAGAGGTAACGATGTCATATAAGGAAAAGTCCGAAGAAAACACAAAGAGGACACGTAGCAGCTTTGAAGACATAACTTCAAGCATTATTTACGGGAAGAACATGGTGTTGGATTTGGCGAACCTAACTAATATCTAGCGCCGAAAGGTGCATTGAAAGCAATGTTACTTTATTTGAGGAAGTTTTTTGCCAAGGTGGGGATT
>CM018901.1:10351496-10353996 GCA_009663005.1 Actinidia chinensis
GCCATATTTGAAACAGAAGAAGCCACTGAATTACTTGAGCTGCCCATGGAGCATTAATGGCTTCGACTCAGTCCTATTCGCCAATAACTTTTCCATCTTGTGGAGTAATTTGATCCCTTCCTAGCTACTGGGCAGCAACTGCATCATCTAGCATCACAGAGCCATTAGTCATGAGAGGACCTTTTGAGATAAAGATGATGAATGCCAAATTTCTGGTTGTACAGTAGCACAGCATTCAGATCAAATTTATTTGAGAAGAAGAAGCCATTGTTGAAAATTAAGGAAAGAAACTAGTATCGTAAATGAAATTGTCTCAAAGAACCGGAAGGAGAAAGAAGAAGAGAACTATTTTGGGATCTAGGAAAGAGATTTTTTTCGCGACAAAAATGGCCTAAAAGTCGTCCATTTCTGAGCACAGCCGCATCTACCACTGAAAATCTTGATTGCAATTTTTTTATTTTTGTTATTGGTCAGATCATATGCGTCATCCACATGCGTCACTAACACCTATTTCCTGGCAAATTCATTATATATTCACGTGTCTTCTGTATTGCCAAAGCACATATCTGTTCTCCAGCCTTTCATACTCTGTGAAAGCCTAAAATCTTTTCTTTTTTTCTTAGTTTCAGAATATATCCTTCTTAAGAAGAAAGATATAGCGCATCGCAACGTAATTTCATCAGTCTAAATTCTAAAAGCAAGAAAAGATGATCACAAACTTGATTCAGAAACAAAGAAGCAAGGACTATTCTTGATCATGTCAATAGAAGCAAGATTATTCTTGATCATGTTCTAAGATGAAGATCTCCTCTTCTTGTCATCATGGATTTCTTTTCCATGATAATAATCTAGACAGAAGAGAGGAGAAAGAAAAGAACAACGGATTATGGTTTTGTCTCAATCATAATCTTTCCTGATTGCTTGGCCTCACCTTCCTTGGATTCAATGTTCATATTTAGCAGCTTTAAATCCTATTTATCGTTAGATATACTTCATTCATTAAAAAAGGGGAGCATCTTCGCAGGGAGCTTCTACATATGCCTTTTGTTATGTCAAAAGGGGAGAAATAAGGATATGCAAAAAATTGTTTATTCCCAACAATGAACTTAATTAATAAAAAAAGCATCTTCTCAGTGGTTTACATATCTTTAACAGTAATAATTAGAATACAATGTACTTAAAATGTTATATCATAATTTGTATCATCAAAAAAGGGAGAGTGTTTAGCCCTTATGGCGTCACCAAATTATGTTGCAAATATTTTGATGATAACAATTCGATCTATTGCTCAAGTATTTAATTCAAGTAGATAGTGGCAAAGAAACATTCAGCAACATATTCTCAAGGAGCAAAAATAATCGAAAAAGATTGGACTACAAAGCAAGAAGACTTAAAGCACTGAAGATCTCAAGAATGAAGAAACTTCATTAGGGTATTTTTCGTAAAGTCTTTGTATGGTTGTTAAATCTGAGACTCTAACAATGGGGGGGGGACCTAATATCTATGCATTTTAAAATACAAAAGTGCAACAAGACGTAGAGTTCTTAAAATGTGCTAGTAATAATTTTGTTTTTGAAAATTTAATTATAATTTTAAAAAATGGGCAAGCAATAATTTCTTGACTTTGAAAATTTGATTCCAAATTTGAAAAATTGGTAGAACAATTCTGACTTGAAATTGATTCCAATTTGAAAAATTGGTTAGCAACAAATTTATGACTTTGAAAATTTGATTCCAAATTTGAAAATGGTAGCACAATTCTGAATTTGAAAATGTGATTGCAACTTTGAAAAATTGGTAGCAACAATTTGAATTTGGAAATGTGGTTGCAAACTTTTGAAATTTTGGATGCAACAATTTGGACTTTGAAAAAATGTGATTTCAATTTTGAAAAATTGGCTAGCAAATTTCAAAATTTCCCGCCAACGGTTATATTCTTACTAAGCCTATAAATACATCTCCTAGTTCTTATTTTTCAAGGACAATCAAGAGTAGGAAAACAAGCTTAGAACTCAAAGCATATTCCTTCAATTTCCTTTGAAGCCTTTCAGTTTTAATTCATACAGAGTTCTAGTGAGAGATATCATTGTAAAAACTTCATTGTATATCCCTCTCAGAAAAGGAGAATGTATGGTGAGAGAAATCTCAAATCCTATCGACAGTTGATTGTATCTTAGTGTGGACCCTTGAGGTTGGTGTGACCCTTGTGAAGGTGTGAAGGGGATTTTCCACCTTTGTAAGAAGAGTGTGTGCTCTTGGCGTGTTAAAGGTTTTGAACTCCACCCGCAAAGGAAGGAGTTGGATTAGGGGATTAAATCTCAGAGTGGTGCTGTGTTGGGAGTAGCCGTAGGTAAGGTAGACCAAACCACTATAAATCGCCGAGTTAAATCTCTCTTCCCTATCTCTTATTATTGTGCCTCATTGTTATCTTATTTGCATCATACTGTTTTTTAATTCAGTATAATTTTTATACAAAGAACAGTTTGCCAACAAACCCTAT
>CM018901.1:10356496-10358996 GCA_009663005.1 Actinidia chinensis
GTAGTGAGACTTGCTTCGTTTACTTTTATTTTATCATTCCTTTTTTTTTTCAGGTACTCAGGTTGCATCACCGTCGTTCATGAATTTGGACTAAGAAATTACACTCCATAGTACCCCGTATCCCTTTAAGTGCCAAAAAAAATGTTTAACCAGCTGGACTTACTGTGAATAGATATTGGTGGACGTTTTTTGAAAAGAAAATATGTGCACGTATGTATTTGGATGTGCATATGTATTTTTGTGTATTACGTAAACAAAAGCTCAAATACAAATATCATTTTCTATTTCAAGCACACATTTTAAAATCACATTCACACAAACAAAACCCATGCGAATACTATTGTGCTGGTATCCAAAGTGAATAGAAAAGAAGTAAAGAAAAATAAACAAACCCATGTTTAAGCTTCAAATTTCTTCGAAAATGCAGGAAAGATATCAGTCTTGTCAATACAAACAATCATATAACACACAAGAAAATGAAAAAACCCCGCTACAATGAGCCTAATCATAACTAATTCAAGCCTTTTCAATTACAACACGTATGCAATACCATTGGGGGGCGTCTTGTATTCTGCGGGACCAGTCTAATTATTTTTTATCTATAAGATTTTTCTAATTATGTGGGGACTAGGGTTTATAGGGTTTGCCTATAAAAGAACTTATGGGAATTCTAGGGAAGGTTAATGGGAAAAATACAGAGGGTTAGCTTGTAAAGAGAAGGGAGTGAGTCAGTGACTTTGTACCTATGCAGCACGGATACTAATACGGACACAGATACGCAAATGGATACGGGACACGGACACGGATACGAGACACGGAAATCTCCAAAAATAATTAGGACACGGACACGGCAAGGATACCAAATCATTAGGTTTTCTTTACATTGACTTTCCAATTTTTTCCTTATAATAATTACATTTGAATTTTTGCTTTGATAGAAATATTACTTAAATAATGTAGAAAAGAAAGGTTAAAAGAGGAAAGTTGTATAATTTTGTATGTTGATTTTTTAAATTGGGCATACATATTAAGACATCCCAAAATGGAATAATGGACCAGCAATATCAGACAGAGGGAGCATAATTTTTCACTTGGGCCCCTGATACATTTTTCAAAAATGTAAATTATATCCCGCCGCGTCTCTGTCGTGTCCTTTGAAGGGATCTGTCCCACGCGTGTCTTACCTTCAAAAAATAAATAAATAACATTTCCAACGCGTGTCTTTGTCCTAGGAGTGTCCGACACGCAAATGGCATGCTGTTGTTTGGAGTGTCCATGTTTTCTAGCTTTGTACTCTTATCACATTGACGTCGTGGAATTTTCTCCCTCACTCGTGGACGTAGGTAAGTGAACCGTGTAAGTTTATGCGTATGTGATTTTTTCTCTTTTTAGTGCGTGGTGTGATTCCGTTCGCGTTTGTGGGATCCAAAAATTCTAACAAGTGATATCAAAGCCATGGCAAGCGATCCGAGGTCATGAAGGGAAAAATAAGGAATTAGCGGCTCATTGACACAACAAAGCAGTGTTTTCAGCGGCAGAGACCCACGGATGCAATTGGTGTTGCACAAAAAAACAAGGCAATAATCACTTTGGTTCTTCTTGCACGCGTATCGAGACAAGAAGAATGATTGTTTGTTGAAATTATTTTTGGACTTTGACTTGGTCAAAGAGGGAGATAACCTGATGTGGCATGCTCTCAAAGAATCAACGGTTCAAAATTGTTTTTGCTATATTGTATCGTATATATTGCAGAAATATTTGAGGAAGGAGTGGTTTGAAGCGTTGTGAGTTCATCAAGACGGTACAAAAATTGTAGATTCAGCAATGATTTACAGGATTGGACATATCAGTGGAGGACAAGATTGATCAGACGTGATCAAGGTCAATCAGGAGCAATGTGGTTTGATCAAAGGTGATAAGGGCTGCCAGTGACAAGAGGCATGGATATATGATAGTGAGACGAGTTCAGATAGTGCGGCGTTGGCATTGGCATACAGAGTTCATGGCATCGAAGAGTTCACGTTTCGTAACTGAACTTTTCAATGGGTACAACAATTTCACCTTATGGCAGTAAAGGGTGAAGAATATCTTGACGCGTGAGGGACTAATCAAGACTCTCAAGGATAAGTCTAAAAAGCTAGAAAAGATGAAGGAGGAGTGGGAAGAGATGCAGTAATTGGCAATCAGTAACAATCCTAATTATAGCTCGGGAATAACACTCTTCAGGAAGTCATCAACGAAACCTATCTGGACGAACTTTGGGCTAAGTTGGAGAGTAGGTATAAGTCTAAGACATTGACAAATCGGTTGTCTCGACGCAAAAATTGAGGACAAAGATAAAGCAATTATCCTGTTGGTCTCCTTACCACCATCATACGAGCATCTGAGGACTACACTGATGTATGGAAAAGATTCCCTTGGGTTAAATGAGGTTGGCACCACTCTCATATCCCATGCGATGTTGAGGAAGACAGAGAGTGACAACCTAGAAGAGGTAATC
>CM018901.1:10383996-10393996 GCA_009663005.1 Actinidia chinensis
CTGTATTTTTTCCTTCTTTGACTTTTTTGACCTCTTTCTTCTCGAACACTTTTGAAGCCCTTGGAGTCCAATTCTCGCGACGCTTGATAGACGTGACTTTGTATAATTCTGTGAGATCTTTCCAATGGCGCATCTTCTATTTCAATTCTGAGTTACAGTTGAAAACTTTCACAATTTCTGAGACAAATTCCGGCAATGGCTTTCGATATACACGACTTCACTCTGAATTACCTTTATGGCTCAAATTCTTCATTTTTATCAACATTTGCCTGTAATGAACTTAGGCATGACTTTTAGTGCAAAACACGATAAAAACAACTAATTAACCTAATCTAGGGCCAACTTAGGTCAATTTCACAGCTTTTAGACTACAATTATGTTGTCCAATCAACGAACAATATGGAGAACAGATTTGTTGGCAAAGGATTAGTCCTATTTTGCACGGTAGACATGAGGTCTTTGACATTGACCGAGGTAAGATATGTTCCTAATTTACAAAAAAAATTGATTTCCATTGGGATACTAGATTCGAAAGAATGTAACTTTGAAAATAGTAAAAGAATGGACTAGAGGGTAATGTTCAGACAAGGGGAGCTATTGTCAGACATGGATGGGTCTAGTGGTACTAGCAAGCAGAATAGACAAGAAAACTAATAGTTGCACAAAGGCACGCAAAGCAATTATATGGGTACTTAAAGGATCCGAAATGGTACAGGAGAGCAGGGAAATGCTTTGATATATGTGCGAAGTCTGGCCAGACATAAGTCATGCAACCAGTGCAGGATATTCAGAGAAAAACTCAAAAGAATGAGACAAAGTCGATTTTAAGGAGCTGTACAATGACGGGTGCGACAATGCCGAAACAAGTCTCTTTTGCTTTTAATTTGATTAGTGACAGTGATCTCTTCAGTTGTGTGCACAAAGGATTAGAGATGGAGCTATTACAACTCGCAAAGTGAGGTACTTTTCGGCGCACCCTAGTGGGTGGGTTAGTGTAGGGCACCTCAGTGCAAAGGTGAAGGCACTTTGGCATGGAGTGCATACACTTTAGGGGAAAGTGAAGTAGCTTGTTGGTGAATGCGAGATCTCGTGAATGCTATATTATAGACATTATGGGAGAACTGGACTAGAAGCTGTTAGGATAAACAACTTGAAAATATCGGATTACCTTCCAATGGGCTATAGGGGGAGATTGTTGAGCTAAGCCCAAATAGTATATATTTATGAGAGAGAGGCTGAGAGGGTGAGTTAAGAGATTGAGTCTTCGCCTTTGTAATCCTCTTCATTCGATTAGTGAATTATTTATTTCTTTCCGTAAATGTAGGCATCATTGTCTGAACTACATAAATCTTTTCTTGTGTATGATCGGTGATTCATTTTGGGCACAACACCCACAAGTTTAGATGTCACAATGCATTAAATCGTACACGTGTTTATTCTACGTGTCATAAAAAATGATAACTAATAGAAATACTATATCGGACGCAATCTAAATGTCGTGTAAGTATGGAATAAAGTATTAATTTAAAGGGTGAAATACACTGACCACCCCTAAGGTTTCGAATTAATACACAAAGTACCCTGATATTTGAGAAATGATAGGACCTCCCTTGAGGTTTGAAACTTGTAATAGATTTCCCCCATTTTACACTAACCATTCCTGAGATTCTGGATTAATACATAAAGCACTATTGATGTCAATCCTCCATTAGCAAGATTGACTGTCTATCCATGACGTCAGCTGAATAGTGGTTGGAATACCATATATGCCCTTTATTTTAACAAAATTACTATATACCCACAAGGACGTTGATTGAATGACCAAAAAGTGAATTATATTGACCCATTAACTATTTAATTTTATCATTTATACTCTTTTTGTTACTAATCTGTTTGAAATAGTGATGGAAATCGATCATGTGTTATACATGTATTTAAATTAAATACCCATATGTCTAAAATACTATTATTTTTTGATCATTCAACCAACATCCTTGTTGAATATATAGTAACTTTGTCAAAAAGAATTGCATATATGGTATTCCAACCACTATTCAGCTGACGTCATGGATGGGCAGTCAATCTTGCTAACGGATGATTGACGTCAGGGTGCTTTATGTATTAACCCAAAATCTCAGGGGCCGTTAGTGTAAAATGGAGAGAATCTGTTACAAGTTTCAAATCTCAGGAGAGGTCACTACAATTTTACAAACGTCAGGGGTACTTTATGTATTAACTCGGAATCGGTAGTCAGTGTATTTCACCCTAATTTAAATGACATGAATGCATGTCAAGGTTGAGTATTACAAAAGTGATTATGAGAGAAAGTAAATTAAAGTGAAGTATATAAATAAAAAAAACTTTCTTGTGTGTTCATGACACCGGATTTTTATAAATAAAACTATAATTTAGTTGTTTATTTGACAGCAAAACAAAAGTTAAAGAAAAAGGTTTTGTTCCTTATGTATTTTCTCGCAAAATAATTAAATAATAAATATCATTCATATTCGTACACTTCAATGGTTAGAATTGTTTTGCTTTTATTTTCTTTGTGTGATTATATGGCTGGAAGTTAAAATCTCGATAATTTTAATATCATTTATTTAAGTCAAGATGTTGCCCCATATCTTAGTCACATGGATATAAAAACTTTGTCATAATTCGTGTAAATTGTCACTTCAATAAATAAAATATTAATTGAGATTATTTTTTCAACAATACTCAAATCAAAAGACAGTAAAAAAATATTTTTTTATCTTGTTTATTTTTTAGTTATCCAATTTTTTTAATATTTTGATAAATATTTTTTTACCTTTTTAATTTTTATCTTGCTTATTTTTTATCTCTTTATTTTTTTTTATATTTTGATTAATTTTGTTTTGAGTGTTTTTGCTCAAATCCAAATATACCAACTTATAGACCTATAAAATTACTTTCTTAACTTGTATTCCACAAAGTTTAATATTCAAGAACTCTACTATAAATACCCTTATAGTGAATTTGAAGTTATCAATATCAATTCCAACAATTAATACGATGTTATAATTAATTGTTAATTTATTTTTTACATGGAAACAATGTATAAGAAAACAATCATAAAATTATTAATATTATTTTTGTGTGTGTGAATGTATAAAGAAGATTTTTATTTATAAAGAAAAAATAGTATTTTTGCCTCCACCCTAAATATAGTAACTAATATACACATAAACTCCGGACTTGTCTTTACAAAAGTTATCTAGTCAATTTAGAAGTTAATTATTTTTTAATAGTTATGAATTTATTACATTATGTGTATTTTCTCAATTTGTACAAAATATATATTTGAGAATTTCTCTTATTTATTTGTAATATTTTGATTTGATATTTTCTCAATATATTTGGTCCAATTAAAATTGATATATTTATGTTAATTTGTACTAAATAAATATTTGAGAATTTATCTTATTTATCATGTAGAGAAAATATTCAAGAACTTCTCTTGTTTAGTTGATAATTTCTAATTTTCTCTTTAAAAATTTGTTGATAATTTTTTATTTGTTATCTTATGTATCCATACGATAATTTAGAAGTTGATTACTTCTTAATATGATTGATAATTTATCATTTTTTGATTTAAAAATTATTACTTTTAATTTGTCTATATAAGTTTCATATTGAGGTTGATAGCTTGGTAGTTACTCAAAATGAACTTTTTGGACAACAATTATTTATTATGATTTTTTCATAAAATAAGTACTCTTAAAAGGTGTTGTAATTTTCTCATTTTTTTAGCTTTTTAGTTCGTTATTAGACTATAGTTTGATTATTAAAAGGAGCTTTATAAAAAACTTAAGGATAATAATGCATTAGCCTTAAATCTCATGAGACAATAATGTAATTAATCTTAAAAAAACTCCATATTATAATATGGAGTCTTGTGATTTTGGTGGGATACATTTTTGAAGAAAGTGTATCCTAGTGGGAAAACTAATTTTTAGAATTCCATAATTTTTTTGATAACTGGACATCAAAAAAGATATATAAAAAAGTTGATTTTTTCATTCCTTTTTTATCCTTTTCAGGTAACTGAAGGGAGCCCAAGGCTTCGTTCAGTTGTCAGGAATTTGTATTAAAAAGTGGTTCTTAAGAAATGAAGTAAAGTGAAGTAAATTGAAATAAAAATATATTTATTTGTGTGCGTTCATTTGACATCGAAATTTTATAAAAAAACTAAATTGAGTTGTTCATTTAACAGAAAAAGAAAAATTATGGAATTGTTATTATTTTTTATGTATTTTTTCATAAAATAATTAAATTATGAATATCCTTCATATTCATACACTTCAATGATTAAATAATGAACATCCTTTATGTTCATATAATTTATTTTTTATCCTGCTTATTTTTTATTTCAGAAAATATTTGACATTTTGATTTTTTTTTTTACTTTTTTGATTCGTCATTAGACTATATTTAAAAGAATGCCTACTAAAGAAAAAATAATTCAAAAAAGTATTGCTAAAATAAAAAGATACAAAGAAATAAGGTGCTTAAATAAGTTATCCTAAACATGCCTAATTTTTTATTTTTTTCAAATTATGTACTAATAGTTCATTGCTTGACAAGTTTGTATGTTGATCGCCAACAATCTACAATATAAATCACAACTCATTTTGAATATCAAAACTATCTTTTACTATCGACGGTTGAAATTCATTTGAATTAATCCAACGGCTGAGATTTTATCTAAGATTATTTTTTCTCCAAAAAATATGTCAGTCCCACATAAGTTATGATCCAATGTCCAAAAAACTTTAAAAATTGGCATATGTTTGACCCATTGAATTATTGTTTTAGGGGGAGAAACAAACAAAAATTAAATAACACATTCTTTCTCCTTAAGTGTTATTTTTTTATTTAATAATTTTTTAGTATTTGATCAAAAGTTATATTATTTAGTTATTTTTACTATAAGAGTCTAAAAAAATATAAAAAAAAATTATTTAATTGAAGATAAAAAAATTTTTTTTTATTTAGTGAACTTTCTATTAAAATTAAATTAATTTTATATTTTTCACCGTTATTGTCATTTAATGAATTTTTTTCACCGATTACCAATCTTTGATACTTTTTGCTTTCTTTTAATAAAAAAGTTTAAAAATATAAAGCAAACATAACAAATTACTTCAAATAGAGAGGAAAGTAATTTTCATACATTCATTTTCTTTAATAGTATTTTTTTATATTTATTAAAATTAATTTATCTAATGGTTGTAATGAAAATATTTGAGTAAAAATGAACATTTAAATAAATTTATCAATAATAAGTACAAAATATCCTATAATATAAGAAACATATTTGTGGTCTTACAAACTATCTATAATATAAGATAGCTTGATTTTTGAATCTAAAAATTATCTTCTATTATCTGCGGTTGAAATCCACTTTATTTAATCAAATGGTTAAGATTTTACCTGAGTCTATTTTTTATTTTCCAAAGATATCACTTCATTCTTCTCAAATATGTGAGGCCTACATAGTTTTTAATCCAATAAAAAAAATCTTTAAAGTTGGGTATATGTTTTAATCATTTGATCATTTTTTAGTGAAACTCAAAAAAAATAATTAAGACACACCTTTAATTCTCGCTCATTTCTCCCAAAGTAGCAACACATTTTTAAAATTATTATACTTTCTAATTTGTTCTCTATTTTGTAGCAATGTATCTCTTCGTATATGAATACAATGTATTTTTTATCTGATTTTTATATCTTATCTGTTTTTTAAGTTGTAAAACTCTAACGAAAGACGTTTAAGAGGTGATTTATTTTTTGTATATTGCCCATTGGTACAGACAATTATTAGTCTATATTATAAAATGCAACTCATTTTGAATCTCAAAACTATTTTCCACTATCTACGGTTGAAATCCATTTGAGTTAACTCAACAACTGAGACTTTACCTGGGATTATTGTTTTCTCCCAAAAAATATCACTTCTTTTTTCTCAAATGTGTGTGACCCACATAAATTTTTATCTAATGGACAAAAATACTCTAAAACTGCGCACATTTTTTACTTATTGAATTATTTTTAGTGGGACCCACACAAAAGAAACTAAAACATTCCTTTCTTTCTCCCTCATTTCTACCAAATTATCAAAAAAAAATTCAAAATCATTGTAGTTTTTAATTTGTTCTCCATTTTGTAGCAATGCATTTCTTTGTATATGCATACAATGTATCTTTTATCTGACGTTTATATCTTATTTATTTTTTAAATCATAAAACTCTAATGAGTACGCCTAAAAGGTAGTCTTTTTTTTTTACATAGTGCCCGTAGGCATGGCAATTACTAGTTTAAAATAAGATGGCAAAAGTACTTATTGCCAATTTAATAATAAAATATTATTTTTATAAGAAAAAATAATAAATTAATATTTTTTTTATTATAAACTTCAGGGAGGGGAACCTAATTTTTAATAGATTAGTCTTAAATCTCGTGAGGTTAATGTAATTTATCTTAAAAAAACTCATAGACAAAACACTCTATCACAACGCGGAGTCATGTGATTTTGTGGTAGAATACATTTTCAGGAAAGTAGATCTTTGCTCAACTCCTATTTGCTCATGCTCAACTCCTTCTCCGATTATTGGTTAGTATCTATAACATCTTCAATTACAAGAATCTCCGGAGACATATCATTAGATTCATTTAGATTTATATGTACATGCTCACACAAGTTGTGTTAATAAATATTTTCTAACTTGTTCTAAATATCATGAATTGATGTACATGAACTAATTTTTTTTTGTATATCAGAATGGAATGCATTATACAATAGTTTGATAGCAGTGACATTTAGATAATTAGAATCATTTATATCTAAATTATTAAAAATAATATGCCACATTTTGTAATCAATTGATTGAATGAATATTCTCATTCTACCCTTCCAATATGTATAATTTATGTCATCAAACATTAGTGGATTAAGAGTCAAATGCCCCTCAATAAAAAGACTCACTAATGAGTTTGCCATGGATCAATTCTAAGGATGTTAAGTCTTTAAAAATAGAGCACTAGCTCTGATATAAATTGTTGCCCAAAAAACAAATCAAGAGGGGTGAATTGAGTTTTTTTTAAATTAATGATAATTATGATTAATTAAAATTTAATCTAGTTAATCAAGCAATACATCAATTTATATGCAAAGCAATATAAATAAGAATCAAACAAAAGCAAAGCATAACAAGGAACACAAAGATTTACCGAGGTCCGATCACAACTGTGATCTATGTCCTCCTAAGACCTCCGCAAAATTTTCTTCCACTACTTGCATCAATAATTACAAAGTCGGGGCTGATTTTTAAGTGCTCAGCTAACCTTTTATACCAATATCTTTGTCCAAACTCTACTCAAACTTACAAGTGTTTTTTTTAAAATTTTACTCAAACTTACAAGTGTTTGGCATTACAAGAGGAACACTCAAACTCTCACAGTGTTTGAGTTTTATAAGAAAAACACTCAAAACTCTCACAAGTGTTTGTGTTTTATAAGAGAAACACTCAAACTCTCATTAAATGTTTGTGTTTCACAAGATAAACACTCAAACTCTCAAATACAAGTGTGAGAAGGTTGTATAAGTTGAAAACAAACTCTCTAGTAAGAGTAGATAGGAGTGAAATAGCTCAATCTTAAGGAACAAGAGGAATCTTCACTTGAATGATGAACTTAGAGCTCTTTGAAGATAAATCCATGTTATAATATTGTTGTTCAACCTTCAAATATTATTGGAGACTTGTATTTAAAGTTCTTGAAGTGAATGGATCCGTTGAAGGTGGTTATGAGTCATTTAATGCTTATTCAACTCTGTACACAATATTCAAAAAATAGAGCCGTTATGCCCAGATAACGACACTTTAACCAGAGATGTCAACACTTTTTGCCTGTATTTGGATTTTTGGCTACTGATTTAAAGTGTCGACACTTTTTCGAATAGGTGTCGACACTTGATGCAATTTTGATTCTGAGTGCGCAGCTTTCAGTAAATTGGCCATAACTTTTTCGATACTTGGAATTTTTGAACAATGTTTATTGCGTTGGAATTACTAGACTTATAAGGCTATAATTTAGGTTACAAATTTTCTTTATTTGGACTTGTAAATATCGAGATAAATGCATTTTAAATTTGATGCAGAATTCCAAAAAATAGAGCATCATTCTTTTGATCATAACTTTTCCAATACTTCGAATTTGGTCATGAAATTAGTCTCATTGGAAATCTTACTTCTAGATCTTAAAGATAAACTCAAATTTTTTTGTATTTAGGTCTCTATATCCCAAAATATTTGTATTTGAAGTAGGATATAATTTCTTGCAAATTTTCTTAAACCATTGGTTCCATGTGTCGACACTTCAAGAACACGCGTCGACACTTCAAGCCTTTTATGCACTATCTCCATGTGTTGACACTTCATTTCTATGTGTCGAATCTCGATCATCAAATTTATCCTTTGTTCACATGTGTCGACACTTCAAATCCATATGTTGACATTTTTTTCAAGTTTGGACATTGTCTTCATGTATCGACTATTCCTCATCATGTGTCGACACTTTTCTTTCTGGGTTGCTCACTTTTCACATGTGTCGATATTTCAATCTGGATGTGTTTTCACTTTAATTCCAATTTGCTATTGTCCAAATGTGTCGACACTTCAAAGCACATGTGTCGACACTTTAATTTCCAAATTTAAATTTTTTCTTATTATTTTCAGGTGTCGACACTTTAAGCGCGATGTATCAACACTTCATTCCCAGATTCAATGATGTCTTCATGTGTCGACACCTCCTATACCATGCATCGACACTTTTTATTACAGAAGCAGTTCTTTGGCTACTGTCTCAAGGTGTCGACACGACACTTCTCGTACCAGGTGTTGACACTTTTTGCCCATAACATATTTCTTCATTTCCTTAGTTTTTTGAGCATCGATCACTTTAAGTACTTCAAGGCATCTTCTCTATGGATGTGTATGCTCTTCAATGTCTTTAATCCAGTGAGATCCATGATGTCCTTCATACATTTTAAGATTTCTATTGGATTTAATCAATATGGTTTCCAGTCTTAAGGTGTCGACACTTCTTAAATAAGTGTCAACACTTTCTGGGCAGAAAGTGTTTGCAGTTTCCTTGATCAATGTGAGCTCTTTAATATAAACCTATGTACTGCACGCTAAGTAAACACATTAGCCACTAACATAGCGTTTTGTTATTATCAAAATCGAGGCATTAGGTCAACAAAAAATCCTAGTGTTCGAACGCTAATTTTAGCCATTCGAACCATCAGGCCTGTGCCTATTTTTTTCGAATTTTCAAGCCTCCATGTGCTCGAATACTGCACAGAGGAGTTCAAGTGCTAAGACTAAAATCTTGTTTTCTTCCATTTTCAAGCCATCGTTCGAACTCTCAAAATTCTTTATTTTTCATCGTTCGAACGGTGTATATTTTCAACCATCTTTGACTTTTTCTCTTATTTCTTCTCAGTTTATTTTGAAGGTTTTAGAGTCCATATCTTGCGACGCTCGTTAGACGTAAATTTATATAACTTTGTGAGATCTTTCCAACGGCGCATCTTTCATTCCGATCCGAGTCACACGTGAAAGCTTTCACAATTCTCGAGATCAATTTTGCCAAAGTCTTTCGATATGTGTGCCCGCACTCTGAATCACTTTTATGCCTCTGAATCCTTTTCTTTATTAATATTTATTTGCAATAAATACAAACATAACTTTCAGTACAAAATACAATATAAAGAGTATAATTAACCTAATCTAGGGCTAACTTAAGTCAGTTTAATGGCATTTAGACTGCACTTATACATTCCAATCACACAGCTCAACTCACCTTTTACTAGTTCCTAGCAAAACTAAGAAAAACAAAACATAATCTATCTTTTCGTAAGAGTTTTGAATGCATTTGAAGTTTTGAAGTATGCATCAAGCCTTTAAACCCCTAG
>CM018901.1:10401496-10408996 GCA_009663005.1 Actinidia chinensis
ACACCTTTTTAGAGCATTAGTCAATTTTGTTAAAAATGATGCTGGTTGTTTTGAAACCTCCAAATGTGATGTAATAGACATAAAAAATAGCAAAACAATTCTCATTGGTCATGCACGGGGAGGCAATATTTACATGTTCGATGTAAATTGATTTATCCTCTTATGAATCGAATGCTTGCCGCTATGAACAATGACGAAAGCTAGTGTGCGCTAGAAGGCTGGCCATTATTAGTATGAGCATACTGAAAAATTTCAAAATATGATTAGTCAAAGGACTTATCAAAACTCAAATTGAGAATAATAGATTTAGATCCTTGTCAAATGGGAAAGTAAAAACTAGAAATCTCCTTTAAATCCATAAATTGCTCAATTACTAGGAGGGGTACTCAACATTGCATTATGGACTTATTTGGATTATCAATGACTTAAGTCTTTGTGGGAAAAGCATTTGCACTTTATTGTTGATGGACCTATTCAAGTTCACCTATGAACATTTTCTTAGCTCATAAAGAATGAAAACAATTGACTTGTTTATAAAATTTTGTAAAAAGATTCAAAATAAAAAAGGGTATTCAATTACCTCAATAGAAACCGGATCATGGAGTGTGATTTATTAAATCTTTTTGAAATATTTGTGATAAAAATAGTTCGGGACATAATTTTTTGGCTCCTAGAATGTCTCACAAATGGGGGTTGAAAGGAAAAAAAAACAGTTTTGCAAGAAATAAGAATTGGAAGAACCATACTTGTGAAAAAGGTACCAAAATATTTTTGCGGCCGGAAGCGGGTCAACACCTATTGCTACAGTTAATCAAATTTTATTTAGAAATATTGAACAAAACTTCCTATGAGTCTTTGGAAAGACAAAAAGGCAAATATTTATAGTTTAAAGCTTTGGATTCAATGTTTTGATGAATAACACAAAGACAATCTTGGAAATTTAACGCAAAAACTGATGAAGGAATCTTTTTTGGGTATCACATACATAGCAAAGCAATAAAGTGTTCAAAAAAGAACTCTAGTAGTTGAACAATCGAGGTCTATGTCACTTCTTTTGATGAGCATCATGTCTATAAATAGAAAGATCATAAGTGACGAATATGATGGAAGTTGAACAAAACATTAAAAAGTAGAATTTACAAACCACGTCAACGGATGATCAACAAAAGGAGGCTGAAAGACAAGAAACTTTATTGAACCAACAAGGAAAAGATGAGATCCTAGCCCTTTAGAGAGTGGAAATTTGTGCAAAATCACATCCGACCGAACAAATCCCAGGTGATCACTCACAATGGTAAACTCGTTCTCAATTAAAAATATTGAAGCATCTTGGCATTCTTATCACAAAAGAACGCAAAACGCTTTGAAAGGATGCCGAAATGATTAATTTTGTATAAATAAAATTGTAAGAGAAACTTAATCACTTTGAAAGGAATGAGGTATGTCACTTTGTTCCTAGACTTAGGAGATCATACGATTATTGGAACTAAATGGGTATTAGGACAAAAAAAAAAAAAAACAAATGGAAATCGGTGTTGTTGTGAGGAACAAAGCTAGACTTGTCGCTCAAGGATATAGCCAAGAAGAAGGCATAAATTTTGATAAAACTTTCGCATCAGTAGCTAGATTAGAAGCCATTAGAATGCTACTTGCATTTGCATATTTTAAAGATTTTAAACTTTACCAAATGGATGTCAAAAATGCTCTCCTAAATAGTTATATAAATGAAGAAGTGTATGTTGAGCAACCACCCGCTTTTGAAGATCAAAAATTACCAAACTATATTTTTAAATTAATATAAGCCTTGTATGGTTTGAAACAAGCCCCAAGGGCTTGGTATGAGCGTTTAAGCAAATTTTTGATTGACAAAAGTTTTTCAAGAGGAAAAATCAACACCACCTTATTATAAAAGTTGAAAACAATGACATACTCCTAGCACAAATTTATGTTGATGATATTATCTTCGGTGCTACTAAAGAATCTTTTTGCAAAGAATTTGCTAAGTGTATGCGGAGAGAATTTGAAATGAGCATGATGGGAGAATTCAATTACTTCTTTGGATTTCAAATTTAAAGCCCCCAATCAAAAAGAAGGTATTTTTATCAAACCAAGCCAAATACATCAAAGAATTGATCAAAAAATTTGCATGGAAGAGCAAAGCCAACAAGTTACTCCGATGAGTACTCAACCAAAATTGAATAGCTACGAAGGAGGTAAATCGGTTGAGCTTACACTCTATAGAAGCATGATAGGATCTTTACTATATTTGACTACTAGTAGATCCGATTTATGTTTAGTGTGGACTTGTGCTAGATTTTAATCGAATCCTAAAGAATCATAGTAAATGCGGTAAAAAAATTTTGTCATATCTTAAGCATACACCAAACTAGGTCTATGGTATCCAAGGGACACATCTTTTAATCTATTGCATACATCGATGCCGATTAGGCGGGAAGTAAAATGATAGGAAGAGACAAGTGGCTCTTGTCAACTCATAGCACTGATTGTGTCTTGGTTTTGCAAGAAGCAAAATTCCATAACATTGTCCATGGAGGAGGCCTGAGGATGTTGCGACGGTAGTGTTTTGCACACGGTGTTATGGATGGAAACATCAACTACGAGGATTACGCCTCTTATTAGATCACATTCATAAAATGCGTATTACGAGTGCGATTAATTTGAAAAAAAAAATCCTATCCAACACTTCTCGTAATAAGTACATTGAAATTAGATGCAACTTTATAAGAGAGCAGTGCAAAAAAGCGATTTGATCTTGAAGTGTAAATACGGAAAAAAGAACTTGCCAGATATTTTCACAAAAACCCTGAACTGAAGACTCGATTTGCATGATTAGAGGGAACTAGAATGAGAATCATATGAGTTTAAAAAATTGTTTATGGAGTATGCTTAAAGTGTAAATAAAAATTTCAAGTATAAATTACAACTTGCACTAGGCACAAAATAAACTCTGCTGCTCAAACTGTCGGACACCTTATTCCATGTGTCGACACCTCACTACAATTGTTTACAGTGAATGTGATGCCTCAAACACATAATAACTCAAGTGTCGACACACAAAACGTAATTAGGGACACTAAGTCAAGGCCATAAAGGTCAAGTGTCGGACACCTAAAACAAATGTAGCACCTAGTGAATAGAAAGGTTTAGTCTGAATTTTTTTAAAGTGTCGATACATCAATAAACCAAGTGTCGGACACCTAAGAATAGAAAAAGGTTTGTTAGAATTTAAAGATATGATGTCGACACCCAAAGGAAAAAAGTGGGACACCTGGAACAACATAATGTGAATCGTCTTAGCATTAAAGTATCGACACATAAGATAGGTGTAGACCACCTGAGTCAGAATATAAATACGGACTGAGCCCTAACTCGTCATTTTACATGACATCCAAAACTTATCACTCTTGTTGCTCTCTCTAAAATTCCTCCAAAACTCACAAGTTTCACCCACAATCCACATTTTAACCTTCAAAATATATTAAACTTCCATTAACCCTAAATCGAGCCATCCTTCAACGAAAATCTCTCTGAATGGCACCCAAATTGACGAAGATCTCAAGGAAGAAAAGGCAAAGTCTAGCACTAATGGTGTCGACACCATCATGATTGTTGTCAGAAAAGAAAAGCCGGAAGTGATTGCGGTGAAGGGAGAAAAAGCAAGACGAAAGATGAGCGGAATATCAGCACTCACAATCTGGAACGGAGACCTCATATATCTTGAAGATAGAGGATCAAGAGAGGTAATCTAGATTTTTCAAATAAGAAAAGTTCTAAATAGTCGCTGGATAAATTACGATTTCTTCGATTCAGTGGAATTTGAGGTTCAGCTCAAAAATGGATAATCTATGGGGACACCTGACCCTACTAAGATGATTTGTGCTATCCTGAGTTAGTTGCATATTTTTTATGTCCATGAGCTAGTTGGCTCATAGGAACACCCTTTAAAAGCTATGTAAAGGGGGTATCATATAACATTCGGATCGATCAGTGGATTCAAAAAATTTTGGGAATTGATAGTCTGGAGAGAGTGTTGATAGGACAAACTCATTCAACAATAAATACCAATTGAGGGGCTATTGTATGGAGAAAATATGAACTTAGCTGCTCAACAAAACGGCTAATACGTATCTCCTTGAGTTCACGACAAACTTCATATGCACAATACTGATTCCCAAGACCGGAAAATATGAATATGTCTCAGATAGGGGAATTGTTCTTTGTGGGCGTAATTGACGAATTACTAAAATCGATTGGCATGTTTATTCTAGATCAAATTCATAAAGCCACGATTAAGAAGATTAGTCTGCCCTATGGAATGTTACTGGACAAAAATTTTCATGCTTTAGAGTGGATTGGACGATAAGATCGTACGATTAAGAAAATAGAATAGGGAAACCCTCACCTCCCTCCTACTTCTTATTTCTTTCCCATTTCATGGCTATGAAAACCCAACACAAAGCATGCTAAAATAACCAAAATTAACATGATACATGATGAGTCTCACCTCAATTGATGAAGACAAGATGAAATCAAGCTTTCCCCTTAAATTCTCTCATTTTCCCTCTATTTTCTTTCTATTTTCTTTCCCTCTTCAATCTCTCACAATGGAATCCTCTACAAAGACACAAGCTTCTCTTTGCTCTCTCTTTTCTTTGCAGCCAATATAGATACAAGGTTGTATCTATTCTCCCACATGGCGCACACACACACTCACACACACATGACTCATACCAAGCACCTCACTAACCCACTTAATCAACATAATTAATCTTAATTAAGATAATTAATCATGACTAAGCTAATCTAAATATGATAATTAATTAAGGTAATAAATGATGAATTAATATAATTAATCATACACTTATCATACTTAAAAATATGAACCATAACTCACACACATTAAAGTATGCTAATCAAGCACCCCGATTAGTATAAACATCTTATATGTATGTATGAAATCAAGCTAATATGAGGTTAAAAAAATTAGGGTCTCATATCGCCGGTCCCTTTAAGGTAGCAGAAAAAGCCTTGCACATTACCTTGTCTGAATAGTCCTGAAGTGTCATCAAGTTTTTATACGAGTCCAGGTGGTCCATCGGATCAGTCTTTCCTTCGTACACTCCAAGCTGAGTTGGTAACTTAAACTTGGATGAAACCTTGGTCCTTATCACCCTCTCAGTGAATGGAGGTTCAGTCTACCGTATCAAGGTGTCCACGGTAATTAGAGCATTTGTACCAGTGTTGATGGCCTTTATACGTGCATCTAGGTCTTTGATCTTCTGGGTGGTGGATTTGTCTGAATCATCTCAGCAAGGCGACCTTCCTCTTATCATGGTTTCTTCGCCCTTGTTATCGTGAGTCCGACTAGATGATCAAGACTCTAACCGGGTAGGTCTTCTTTCTTGCTTGGAGCGTAAGCTCGGTGATCGGGGTCCCCTACTCTTGATAGAATGTGCCTGACCAGTGCTTTGGCGAGTTTAAGAATCACGATCATCTGATCGATGAGAATGGTGAGATCCATTGACCTCTTCTAGAACAGGTACTACAGTAGAAGGCGGGGAATTATTGGTGGTGAGGTGTTGTATCAAACGTGCTCTATTCTTGAGAAGGCTGCTGGTACTTGGTCTAGATAATAAACGGCTATGCAAGTGCATAGAAAGTTGAGAACTGTCGTTCCAACAAACGACTTAAAGTTCGGAAACAAATGTAATCGATTTAGGCGACTGTTGAGAACTGTTGTCGTAAGAATTTGGGAGCGAGCAACCAACAATCAGAATTGCTCTTAAAGTTCGGTATTGGACCTTAGCAATGATTTAGGCGACTTGCGCAAGGAAACAAACGTAATCGACCAGGTGAGATCGCTCAAAACTCCTCTGGCATAAAAATCCGACTAAGGCAAATATAAGCTCGGCCAAACAAAGTACCAGAACTCTAAGAATGAACGTGCAAGGGTCTAGTCGTGTGATTGCATGAGCGTACCTTTTTCTAGTAAAGGGAGCGGCCTTTTTATAGTTGGACAATGAAGAGTCGTGTGAGAAGATTATAGCGTGATCCTCGGACAACTATGTATGTAAGGAGATCCATATCGGAGTAATATTAGGAGGATGTTATATGGAGATTAAATCGCAACTATAAGCGATGTGATATAGAAGGAATCTTATGGAGATAGATTCCTCATGGAGGTGGAATTCTTGTGGAGTCTTTCGTACTGACAAAGTGATCAGCCTCGCCCATAAGAAAGGTGATAGACAATTTGTAGAGATTGGGGATGTGATCCTTTCAGGCAATGTGCCCCTTTCAGATCATCAGTTGGTTGAGATTTTACCCCACATCAATTCTATTTGAATCCAACAAATTTTTCTTTGTCCAATTTTTTTGGAAAAATTTTTGTTAACCTCCCTTGAGGTTAGCAAATACAACCACCTCTCTTGTAATTTTTAAAATAGCACTAATTTTTTATACTTTTAAAATTATTATCAAGATTTTTTCTTGTAACTACTTCTTTGATAAAAATATACAAGATTGCCTTTATTATTAGAGCATCTATATTTTCTTTTCTTAACACACTAACTAAAATTAATAGATATTTTTTCTTTCGAAATAACCTTATTAATTCAACTATCTTATAAAATTAATTATATTTTTATAATATTTTATTTTTAGTAATAAATGACCATTTTTTGTAAATACTTTTTTAAAAAATTAATATTTTTTTTATTTTTAAAGTTTGTTTAAATTAGGAGCACTTAAAAAGTAAAATATTTATATTATTTTTTAAAAAAAATTACTTATTGATAAAAAATAATATTTATTTATTTTAATTGGTGTATTTAGAAAATAATTTAACAGTCCTAAATTTAAGCGTAATCTTGTTATTTTTCTAAAAAAATGATGCAAGAGAGAATCTTGATAATAATTTTAAAAATAATGAATATCGGTGTTATTTCCAAAACATAAGAGATGTAATTGTAATTGTTAGAAATCTCAGGGGTGGTAGATAAAATTTACCGAAAACAAAAATGGGACTTGACAGAAATTTCTTGTCCAAATAAAATCACCCAAAAAAGGAGTGCAATGTTAACTTAAAAAAGGTAGTGCAGTTAGAAAAAATTAAAGTGCGACAATCACTAGCTTTTATATAAGTGGGGTCCACATTAATGTAACACCTAAGTAGGAGGATTTGTAATCTTCACCCATTGAGCTGGATGAACAAAAACAAAACTCGGACCAAACTACCCGGCCTTCACCATTCCTTTCTTATTGCAATTTTGCAAAAAACTCGGCTCTTTTTGTTAGAATACAATTCAAACTCCTAAAAATTAAGGCCTTGTTTTGCAATTTTAGGTTGTTTTTTAGCATCTATTTACCTCGATGCTTATATCTTGATAGTTGATACTTATAGTATTTTTTTTTTGATTATTTACATGGACATCCCCGTCATTTATTACCATTTTCCCTCTCATCTTTAAAGCCCTACAA
>CM018901.1:10498996-10503996 GCA_009663005.1 Actinidia chinensis
AAAGAACCCTGAACAAGCATTGAGTATTTTGACGACTTGGCTAACTGTCAAGTGATGGGCATGTACGAAAACCTAATAATGTGGAATAAATCTTCTTACTCCACACAGCATGTATGTGTTAAATATAAAGTGGGGGAGAAGATGAAGTCAATGTGAAACCATTGCACTTTCGAGACAAAGTGGAGGCTTTGGCACATGCTAAGGCCGCACAGAAGTCTTTGCAAACGAATCTTCAAGTATGTGTGTAGTGTGGTGATCAAATGGACCATTGCACTGATGTGGGTCCAATTGTAGCGGTGGGTAAAAGAGGCACGTGGACAGTTAATGTGGTAGGCCAATTTTACAAGGAGGGGGGGGTTAAGTCTTACTCCATAATACATACAAATCCTGGTTGGAGGAAACCACCCTAATTTTGGGTGGCCGACAAGAGGGTATGCAAAACATGCCAACAATTTCCAAAAACCTCAAACTTCCAATTTACAACCAAACCTACCATTACACCAAAATCATATTCCTTCACAACCCATGCCACCCAACCTGTACCCTTGCCATAGGTCTGCACCACCACAAGCACAATATCAACCTCCCACATCAGAGGAATGGGATCATGAGCTAACACAAAAAGTCAAAAATTTAGAACAATCAGTATGTGAGACTGAGCAATCAGTCATAACTCTTGGGCAATCTAGTTACCAATCTGAAGCAACATATGGGAAAAATGAACTCCTATGATGAGGAGTCTTGTAATTTCAAACAAAACAAAAGGGCGATCCCCGCTCCCCCAAATAAAAAACCCTAGCTTGCCAAACTACATTAATGAAAACACATGAGCAGGTACATGGCATCACAACTCTTAGAAGTGGAAAACAATCGATCAAACCATTGCTCCGAAAAAGGTTAATCATGGAAGATAAGAATGGTTGATGAGTCTAAGAGATTAAGTCCAAAAGAGTGAGGAGGAAAAGATATGAGGAATTAGAAGCCGTTTAAGAAAGCATATGATGAGATAACCATGGAAGATTTAAAACATGCTGCCATTCCCACATAGGTTGACGAAAGCGAGTGTTTAGTATAAAACGAACTGAATGATGAAATCTATGATATCTGTAAACAAGTTAGAATAACATGACCTATGTTAGATGCTACAAACAAATACCTTCCTATGCCAAGTTCTTGAAGGACTTGTGTACTGTTGAAAGAAAGTTCAGTCAAAGGGACACAATGTGAATGAGAGTCAAAGTGCAATTCGTCAATGCAATCTTATGCCAAAATATAAGGACCCAGTTGTCCTACAATTCGTGTTTGTGTATTAATGGGAGGTCTAGGACGATCGAGCAATTCTTGACCTAGGGTTCTAGCATTAATCTTTTTGCCCTTATTCTGTTTATAAAGATAGGTCTGGAGAGCTTAGAATTAACGCCAAAACGTGTAAACTCGAGTAGTTAGCGACGATCCTTAAGGTCCCTAGAGGTGTGTCGTAGAGGATGTGCTTATCCAAGTTGATACGGTCTATATCCGGTTTTTGATTTTATGTTTTGATACCCAACCTATGGAGGGCCGAATCTAGATAAGCACATATTCCTGTTATTGTAGGACGGACCATCCTCGCAACGTCGAATGAATATGTTGTAGGAATGGGCTACTTAACTTTCGTTGGGAATATAACCTTAGACACTCAATCTTTAATGGTGGTACACAATACGGATATAGACCATGTTGAGAAGGTGAATGTATTGAGTCTAGTCACAAAGCATGTGAACAATGAATCTATGGACATTCCAATTGAGAGGGCTCTAGTTTTGAATGAGTCCAATGACCAATGGAATCTACTGTTTGAGGTAAGGATCTAGTTTTTTAAAGGGAAGAAGTAATTTTTTTAGCATGTGAGTCATTGACTCCTACTGTGGTTTCACAATTACGTTTTTGAAAAAATGTGTATGGACTAGAAAGTTAAAAGAATCAAAGATGAAACTTGGGCATGACCAACATAACTTGCAAAATCTTTTAAAGTTGTTCATAAGGTTCGTCTATACAATTCTCGATTACCACTTATTTCCGTGGGAGATTTTAAAGTAGATGGACCGGACAGTTCACTTTCATTTCAATGTTTCCAAAGTTAAAGGGCATCAATTGAAGCCCAATCTTATTTTGAGCAAGGAGGAGTGATGGGCGGGGATCGAATGTCCACTAAATGAATTGAAACCTAAACGTTCTATGTTTGTTGTATAATGAGTATAGGTAGAGTGAGTAGAGATAGTTTAATTTGAGTTGGGGGAGAAGTGGTGTCTCAACCCTTTCATTTTCTCCCCTTCGTCTTTTATTATTTATTTTTTATCTTTATTTTTATTTATTTTTCGCATTTAGGAGAATGCTCATCTCTAGTTGGGGGGAGTTACTCGAGTTTTTGTTTTTAGGATAATCGTTTTAGGATAATTTAGTTTTTGAGAGTTTAATTTTCATAAAGAATTTTAAAAAAAAATTTGAAAAAAAATTTGAAAAAAAAAATATGCTAACGTATTTTGGCTGTTGATAGCAGGTTTATTTTCTATTACATGTCATCGAAAACAGGGTTGTTTTCTAGTCCTTCAAATTTCATTGTGACTTCGCATTACATATTTATAATCTGATTTTCGTATATTGTGGATGTATTGGTTCTTACTTTTGAGGACACCCCTCAACTTAATCAGTGTTTTGTTTCAAAGATAGTTGAAGCAATTAGTACTTGCATAATACGATGTTTTAAGCGGATTATCATTGTCAATCAGTCTGGCATGCTTGATATTTCCTGTTAACTATATAAAGAGAGATGATCACTTACACCGCGCACGAGTCGTGTTGTTCAAAGTGGAAAGTGTGATAATTCACATAACTCAACCATAAAGTGGAGATTTTATACCTTGGAGCTTAAACCATGAATCGTTTTTGGTGAGCGATGTACTTTTATCAAAGAAACACTTTGTTGAACTTCATTCTTTAAATAGCTCACTTTTTTGAATTTGGTTTACATGTTAGTTGTGATGAGGTTGTAATTTTTGACAATTTTTAGACACTTTATAATGGTCAGATTTTTATGGTAGTAAACCAATTCACATATATCTTGTTCTTTAATTATTTTTTTTGGTAATTGTGCATAAAAAGATCTCAAAAGCGAATATCTTGAGTTAATTTTGAGAAGTTGAAAAAAAAGGAAGAAAGGGGGAATGAAAAAAAAATAGAGAAGAGAAAAAAAGAGTTCAAAGTTGAAAAGTGTAAAGAAAAACAGAGGAATTTGAAGTGTATGCTATTAAGTGGCATGTGAGTGGGGGGGGGCCATGCATATTTTGAGTTTAGTTACCGCTTGATTCTCTATACTTCTTGGGACTATTCTTTCACTCATATGGCCTTAAGTATCTGAAATTGCATAAGTCTTGGAATTATTGCATGTTAAAAGTCATCAGTCAAAATTCAACAACTGGTGCATGAACGGTGAACATTCTTTCAGAATATGCCAAGTCGATACACTTTATATCTTTGCGATTTTGAAAATTGGATGCTCTAGTAGAATTATTTTTACAACTTCCTCGTACAACGAGCAAGTCCTTGAGGAGGGAACTTGTTTGTTCTATTGTTGAGAGTGTATGACTTGTGAGTTTTGAATCGGGCTGTAGGTTGTTATTATGGGATGCGTAATGGTTAAAATTGGGGAATACGGACTTACCAATTTACACTTGAATCTCGGTTTATATTGCACTTGACGGGTTGGTAGATGCTTAGCTGATGGCTTGATTGATTGTTTGGACTCTACGAAGAGAGATTATTTTTTATTTGTATTTAATTTTGCTAGGAACTAGCAAAAAGGTTAGTTGGGGGGTGTGATCGGACTAATAATTATAGTCCAGCGCCATTAAACAGACCTAAGTTGGCCCTAGCTTAGTTTAATACGTATTTTTATTGTATTTCGTGAGTTATAGTGTGTATGGTTAAGGCAGGTTAAGTGTTGAGAAAAAGTAAAAGTGGCGCCAAAAGTACAAGGAGCGTTCAGAATGCCCCAATTGACGAAGAAATAAGCGTCGAACGCTGTGAAAAAACTCATGAGTTGTGCATAACGTTCGAATGCCTGACCATGAAGAATTTAGGCGGCCAAACGCCAAGAAAAAAAATGCTGAATAGCGTTCGAACGTCCTTGCGCTAAAGTTCAAAACATTCGAGGCTAAAAAAAAACTTAATTTTTTAACGCGCATTCGAACGATGGTTAGTGGAAGAAGGAAAGTGAAAGTTTGAATGCCAAGAGGAAAAACTTCAAAAACAATGTGAAGCCGTTCGAAAGCCAGAAAGCAAAGGTTCAAGAGTGCGAACGCTAGAAGGAATCCAGTCTTGGTATTTTGCCACTAATCTTTTACTCCGATACCGATGGAGTTGAATTTTGACGCGTTAAATAGATTTAAAGGGCTTATAATTTTGCTCTAATAAAGGTATTGCTGATTCGATCTCTAAAGTGGTCAACATAAAGATAAAACGTACGGAAACAACCTTAGGAAGTGTTGAAAGTTGCTAAGCCTTTCAGGATTTTATTTGGTGTTGCCTATAAATACTTCCTTATCTCTTATGCACAAAGAGCCTTTAGTTATGCTTAGTTGTAGGGTTTTTTTCAGCCTCTTAGTTATTTCATATCGTTTAGGTTTTTACATTATTTTTGTAAGTACTTCAAGTTTTTATTCATTTAATGCAACTTTTTACCGTAAATGCTTTCAATTACATCGTTTGGTTATTTTTCTTAGCCATGCTGGCTAGTTTCCTAACTTGGGATTGCTTGTGAAGATTGATTGGGATCAGGATGAACAATGGAGGTAAATTTAATAATCACCGAGTTATTTTCTGATTTTTAGTCTTCTTCTCTTTCGATTTAGATTCTTCGAAAATAGGACGTCTTATTAGTTCGGTAATACATATGGTGGATTGACTACGTCAGTATATACGTGATGTAAGTTTATGGTGAGGGGGTTCATCATATGGGTTACATG
>CM018901.1:10528996-10536496 GCA_009663005.1 Actinidia chinensis
TTAGAGAGACTCAATTTGTGAAATACTTCATTGTAGCTCTTCAGAGCATCACATTGAATTAGTAGAAAGCTTGATATATGACTTCCTGTGAAAGTAGGCATCTTGCCAAACTACGTATATCTTTTCTTGTTTGATTGGTAAACTTTTTATTTCTTCATTTGCATTGATTAAATTGTTTGTTCTTTATCTCATAATTTTAATCAATTATAATTTGAACTTTGTTGAAACTTTCACACAACAAATTGTTATCAAAGCTCTGGGTGTAGATCTAAGGTTCACGTTGCAATTATTTTTAACTTATATTACAATAGAAGATGTCATCTACGGATCTAACCACCAAATCAGGATCTAGCAAGTTTGCCAAAAAATCTGGGTTGAGTGAAGTATCCTGTACAAACTTGAGAACCACAATATCAGAAATAAAGTTTGCCAAAAATGTTCAAATAAAGTTTGTTGTATAGAAAATATGAGATTAAATTTGATGATGTCTATAATGCTCCAGTGAATAATGAGTATCATAAGAAGGATAATCAGCCCCATAATGACTCATCTCATGACGTCCTATGTGTTAAGGGCATGTCTGATAGTAGGAAATTGAATGGTAGTAGGCAAATCTTGTTCCAAATTGAGAGGAGCCATTAGTTTTGGTAAGCCAACGATTGATGAATGTTCATTTTGTCATAAAAAAGGACATTGGAAGAAGGATTGTCCAAAGTTAAATGGTAAAGAGAAGAAGGAAAATCTGAAAGCCGTCATAGTATAATGGGATAATGATGATTCGAACTTGGCATTGTTGGGATCAACCTTTGTGGACGAGAGTGATGAATGGATCATGGATTCTGGTTGTACCTATCATATGTATCCTAATCAAGAATTGTTCTCTAGCATTAAAATGCTATATGGAGGTTCAATTTTTATGGGTAATGATCATGCCTATAAGACTCTTGGATAGGGAAAGTTAGATTGAAATTGAATGATGGATTCATTTGAACTTTGTTTGATGTTTGGTATGTATCAGACTTGAAGAAAAATCTCATCTCATTGGTATCTTAGAGTCCAAGGGCTATCATGTGACGATAGAAGGTAGAGCTTTGATAATTACTCTTTTCGTGTTTGGATTCATATTATAATGCGCAAGTCTAATATTTTGAACATTTTTATCAAGTTGAAAACTATGATAAAAAGCCAAATAGATCAGAAGATTCGAAGTATGAGATTATATAATGGAGGAAAGTACACTTCTAACCCTCTCCATGATATTTGCAAAAAGAATGGAATTGCATGACATTTTACAATGAGAGGTACACCTCAGTGGTATAGTAGAGAGACCGAATCTTACCTTGCTAGATAATGTGCGTTGCATGATATCCAATGCTGGATTGGGTAAGCAATATTGGGAAGAAGCTGTGATGTATCCATGCCATATATATACACAACTATTTGTTGTCCATGACACTTAAGGATAAAATACCCATGGAGGTATGATTAGAAAAACTTGCGAATGATTATGATTCCTTGCACATGTTTGATAGCCCTACATATTATCATGTTAGGGACTCAAAGTTGGATCCTAGAGCTAAGAAAGATTTGTTCTTGGGCTTAGCACAGGTGTAAAAGTTTATTACTTATTGTTTCTTGATTCAAAAAAGGTGGTACTTAGTTGTGATGTTACTTTTAGTGAATGAGAGATGCTAAAATTGAAGGTACAGATTCCAGATAGCAATAACTTCAAAGTCGGTGGAATTTGAAACTTCTGTGGTTCCTTAGGGTGTTAATTATTTGAAAATGAGGTTAGTGAAGATGGGGTAGTTCGGGTGAATCTGAATCTCCAATTGGTAGTTCTCCGCAGTGACAAGAATCCATTGTAATGAGTAGACCTAAGTGGGATATCCAGAAGCTCGCTAAATATGCGAATATGGTTGCCTTTGCTTTACCCATTGTTGATGATAATATCCTATCCACTTACAAAGAAACGATCAGTATTCGAGAAAGTGGTAAGTGCAAGAAAGCTATGGGTGTGGAGATGAATTCTCTTCACAAGAATTATAATTAGGATTTGGTACCGCTCCCGAAAGGCAAGAGAAATAGGTTATTAGTGGGCTGACACAAATAAGGAAGGGCCGACGAGTAAGGATGGCATTCGCTTTAAAGCTAGGATGGTGGCGATATTGAGAATTGTATGCCTACATGTCCAAATATTTAATTATTACTTGAAATAAGAATTTATTTAATCATACAATTGGATATTGTCTTATTATATCATGAGATGATATATTCCTAAATTATCGAGGGATATGATAAATGTGTGAAAATGAGATTTACACCAAGAGATATTAATTGTTGATTCTGGTAACTTTAAATTAGTTCGTAGTCGGTGATGAGATTAGATATCTCATCTGCCAAGACTATAATACTGCCAAGACTATAATACTATTAACCTCTATATGATAAAATAATTTATCTCAACCACAGAGTAGATGACTTTAGGTTAAAGTATTGGTATATTGAGAATATACTAAATTGGATCGCCATAAGAAAGTATATCATATAAAACTATCATTTTGTGATAAAATCTTATATTTGCTATTTGTAATTGACTCTTAATCTTGAGAGAATGGTAAACTAAAGTTCTTGACATCGTTCACTTTGATTTACCAATGAGTGAGGTAAAAAGTGAGGCTAATTAAAGTCAACACCTCGGTATCTTGGGTGAGCATTGTTAGGCTTGTGGAAACACTTAATTCTTAAGATGGAATCTCACTCTCTTCTAGGATTCTCTAAGATCCCTACCCTTGCCTTAGTTGAAAACATAGCCTATATATATAATATGTGGCCTATTTGAGAAAAAAATTTAGAGCCCACACTCTAGAAGGATTAGTTAGGGTTGAAAAAAAAAAAGAGAAGATCAAATGGTCTAGGAAACTAGAAAAATAATCTTAAAGTGTTAAGGATTAAAGTTTGATTAAAACAAGCTGTGAGAAAAAATTTTGTCAATAAACAGTCCATGTTCAACTGGTCAAACTTCTCTTCAACTAGTTAAGCATCATCTTTGACAAGTCGAACTATTCTGTGGCAGTAAGGAGGTGCAACAGGAATGCAGATCTGACATCTAGGGTTTATACTTAATTTATTCTCATGCAAATCAAGGTATATTTAACCTTCTTGTAATCGATGTTGTATGATTTACGTGGCTAAGATCTGAAAAGGGACAACAAAGCAGGAGTTTCAAACTAAGTTCAAAGGTGGGATGGCCTCTCCTCGGTACTCTCTCTTTAGTAAGGAGGGCATCATCCACCTGTCTCTTCATCTGAGCTCTCCACTCTTTGGGGGGGGGGCGCAGTTTTGTGCTCCTCTGAACCCATGATCTGCTTGACATCAAGGAAGTCTGCAACGTTAGCCAGTTCAAGTCAGTGTAGCAAGTACACGTGAGGGACTTTTTTAGAGGGAATAGAGGAAGGAACGGTTTATAAAAGGAAAAAATTAAAAATTATACTTTCTTGAGGGATACGCGCACTGGAAGGCATCGATTGCAATGAGGTATTTTCTCCGATTGTTAAGCATGCTTCTATTTGAATTTTTCTAGCTTTGGTAGCACAATATGATTTGTAATTGACTCAATTGGATGCGGAAACGACGTTCCTATATAGTGATTTGAAAATATATATATATATATATATATGTGTGTGTGTGTGTGTGTGTGTGTGTCAACCTAAGGTTTTAGGGTGATTAGGAGGGAAAAATTTATTTGCAAATTAAAAAAGTCTCTATATGGATTGAAACAGTCACCTAGGCAGCCATGGAACAAGCGTTTGGATCACTTTATGGAGTCAATTTATCACTGTGTGTATTTCAAAAACTTGTAGATGAGTCCTTTATTTTTTTCTTTTATATGTCAATGATATATTAGTAGCATGTCAAAGCAAGGTGGAGATAGATCACTTGAAACTCCAATTGAATCAGGAATTTGAGATGAAGGATCTAGGGGAGGCAAAGATAATACTTGGGATGGAAATTGACAAGGATAGGGTTTAAGGGCACTGTTCACCTTACACAAAAAGCGTATTTGAAGAAAATGCTTGAGCAGTTTGGCATGGATGGCAACTAAAAACCGGTGAGTACGCCATTGGCTTCACACTTTAAGTTGAGTACTTTGTTGTCTCCAAGTACGGAAGAGGAACGTGATTTGTTGCTATATGCATGATCCCGGCAAGGTGCATTGGCAAGCGGCTAGATGGATTCTGCAGTACATTATGAAGACTGTGGATGTTGGTTTAAAGTTTAAAAAGAGTGATAAGGTTGAACATTTCATTTATGGATATGTTGATTCGAATTATGTAGGTGACCTTAATAAATGCCGTTCAACTACAGGTTATATTCTTACTATAGCTAGGGTTTCGGTAAGTTGGTGGTGTACTTAGAAGTTGATGGTAGCTCTATCAACTATAGAGGTGGCAATGACTGAAGCCATAAAGGAGACCATTTGGTTGCATGGCTTAGTAGCAGATTTGGGTATTGAGCAAGAGCATGTTGTTGTATGTTGTGATAGCTAGAGTGTGATACACTTGATTAAGAATCAAGTTTAGCACTCTCGTTCAAAGCACATAGATGTTCTCTTTAACTTCATTTGTAAGATAATTGATGAGGGGACATTCTAAAGGAGAAGATTGACACAACGTATAATCCCACTGATGTCACACCCCGCAACCCAACCTATGCGGATCGAGGGCTCGTGACGGGCCGACAGCTTGCCTATCAAGGCCGACTTACCTTAAACCGGCTGAACACTTGTGCATACTCATTTATAATGATTTTAATTTTTCACAAAAACGTCATAATAACTAAAAATAGAGAAGTGTGACATGTACACAAAGTATACAGAGCTGTGCCTAAATCTTTAAACTCCATGCATACATATCATGACAGATTTTAATATACATGACATGGCCAAACTAAAAACCATACATAACATCCATACATAAGATTAGGGGTTTTGTAAACACTCCGAATCGTAAATTCATAAATCGTAAGGAGCCGCGTGTACGCCAATAAGTACGTTTGATAGCCTTAAGAGTCAAAAACAACCAAAAATAAGTTAGAGTAATTCAAGACTTTAAGACTTTAAGTTTTGCCCAGTTTTCCTCTTGCGTTCGAACGTCCATATGGGAGTTCGAACGCTAAGGCCAATATGCAGATTTCAAGTCCACAGTTTCGAACTGTAAGCAAGAAGAGTCGAACGCCCAAATTCAAAATCCTTCTAGAGTGCGAACGCCTAAAGGGACGTTCGAACTCTAGAGTCGAATGGCCTAAAGGAGCGTTCGAACGCCAACACGTTAAAAAATGACAAGAAAAAGGGAACACCGGATTAAATGGTGAAGCACAGGTGGGATAATTTTACCATGTTGTCTCAGCAACATATACACATCCTTCACACTCCCCACACACACACCTACGGAGAAAGGAGAAGAAAGAGAGAAGAAAGAGAAAGGAAAAAAGAAGAAGAGAAGGAAGGAAAGAAAGGGAAAGAAACGAGAAAGAAAGGAAAAGAGAACTGGGAGTTCAATTCTGCCATTCGAAGCTCAAGCTTGAAATTAGCAAGGTATTACACCTTAAAATACTTAAATTTAAGAATATGTAAAGTTTAGGGTTTAAATTTAGATTCCAAATTAGATCTAGTATGTTAGGGTTCAAATTAGGTTATTAAAATTTGAGTATGATAAACTCTTTGAGTGTATTTAGATTCGATGAGTTTCAGAAGATGGAGTAAATTGGTATAGTTTGGTAAAAAACATTTCGGAGCTCAGTTACAATATTCACACTGTAAAACCAAGTGAGCATCCGAAAGCCAATGACAGCGTGGCAGACGGCCTGACTTAGCCTTGAACAAGAGAGTTCGAACGCCTAGGCTAAATTCAGACAGATTTGGCCTTTTCTTGAAATTTGAAAGTTGCCAGTTATATAAGAGGTTTTTAATAGATATAAATGAGACTTAGGCATGTTAAGGAGTCTTGACCTAAAACTAGACATACTAAGAGTTAGTCAAGACTTTTATTAGTTAATTCATCTAATTCGAACTTAGTATTAACGATTCCGTACCTCAATTGTAGGGACACGCGGGGGGTTAGCACCTAACCAGAGAACCCAAGTGAGTAGCATGATGCATGAAAAAAACTATGTATCTTCAAAAAATATGTTCAATCTATATAATGCATAAGCAAATGTTTTCATATTGCAATGTTAAAAGATTATGTTATGCTTAAAAATGCCATATGTCTTGCAGAAGTATACAAATCACTATATGTTATGTATAGAAACCATGGATTACATGTAACGAATTTAAAGTCTAGCGTGGAAATTACATGAAAAGCAATGTATGTTTCAAGTTATGTATGCATGGATACTGGGTCCTTCTGGTGGGGCCTTTAATCAAGCCAGATAGTATCAGACGGATCGGGGACGGAAAATAAGACCATCCGGTACGTAGAGGACCTCTGGCCTAAAGAGCCACCATAGCCGATACGGCTAGTATGTATGCTGAGTATTAAACCCTACGATAGGCATGATTTCAAGAAAATATGAAAATTGTTTATGACTCACGTAGTTTTATGATAGTAAGATATGTTTACAGAGTTTCAAGTTAAAGAAATGAAATTACATGTTTTATGCTAACGATGATATGTCTGATATGACAAAAATCCATGGTTATTTTATTGTTCATGCATTTATGTGATTTACAAAGGCTTAGCTTACGTTTCGAAAACCTTTTCAAGAACCCAAAAGTGAAGAACCAAGAACGAGGTTGAAGCCATTGATTGTAATTTTGATAGCCGAGGGGCTGTAGTATTTTGAGGGCAGACCTAATTTATATCTTGAAAACTATGTATGCTCCTGTTTAGCCTGGATATATGTAAATGTTAAAAACTAGACACAGCGCTTATGTCGGTATGACGTGACACTTTATTATATTTTAGTTATGACTCTTGCCGCAAAAGAAAAATTATATGACATTTTGAATGAGAGAATGCACAGGTCAAGGCAAGTTGGCCTTGGCGGGCAAACGTCGGCCATCACACGCCACGATCCGCATAGGCCAGGTGCGGGGCGTGACAGGTTTAGCCCATACAAACTCATAAGGCCTTTGGGCCACAAAACTATGATCTTGCATGCTCACGTCCTTCTCAAGGCTCATCGGATGAGCTCCTAAAATGTTTTCGAAAACAAAAGATATAGATTAGGGAAAACAGTAATGCATGAATAGAAAATAGAAAAATACCATGGACCATTGGCATATCATAACATATCTCATTTAATAAAAATGTTGAGCATGGACATAACTTTTTATAAAATTGACTTTCATTATAAACTTGAAACTTACATGAACATGGCCAAGCTTGCTTTCAGAATCATACATTACATAGTTGAAACCTTTCATCATCGTCAAGATGTAAGTTACTTTGAATCCGTAAGTACTAAAAGTGTAACCACTCAGCTAGTAACTTTCGG
>CM018901.1:10548996-10551496 GCA_009663005.1 Actinidia chinensis
GCCTTAACATGTCAGTCCAAATGTAAGTCAGTTGATTTTAACTCTGATTTAAGCATGAATACGCCTAAACTCAAATATCACCTTCTAGCTACTTGATCGTTCTACCATAGAGAGAGAGAGAGAAATCGCATGGTAAAGCGAAGGATATGATGATAATCTATTAAGGCCCAGAGATAGGTGAAGAGAAAGCTTTTTAACACTTCTAATCTCAACTCGCTGATTTCACAATTCCTAATGTTCACATGATGAATTGCGTGTATTGTTTGGAAAATGTGTCAATGGTGGTTGATTTTTCCTAGAGCTTTCAAAAAGTTACCTTTTTCTCTCTTTTAATTGACCAATTTTAAGGTTTGTTCTCTAGATTCTTCTTCTTCACTCTAACCAAAATATTTTACATTTTTTTGGCCATTTTTTAGGGTTTTATGTGTTCTCTCTGTGATAGTTTTTTTAGTCAAGAGGATGAAAAACAATCTGTTTGTTGTCTTCAATTTTGAGTATAATATTTGTTTTGATGCATAATGGTTGTTCGACGATTGCGTAGAGAAGGGGGGTTGATAGAAAATGGGTTTCTGATACTATTGTAGATGTTGGATTGAGATTCATTTCATCTTTCATATTTCCTGATAGGCTAACAAATTTCATCATCTTTTTTTTTGGAGCTTTCATTTTTTCCTAATTTATCGTCGTTCCTGTTGGACTGAGGCTTTGCTTCTGTTTTTTTTTGTAGGAATATGGAATTAAGGGGATTTCCTACATAAGTGTTTGTTTCTGGAAAACTTCCGTAGATTACCAAGGAGCTGGGGAAATTCAAACCATTGTAAGAATTTGCCCTGCACAGGTTTGTCATCGTTTGCCTCCTTTCCCTTCAGTAATCGAGTTCATTCATTCTTCACATTGCCTTTTTTGTTCTTTCATTTTTTTGTTGTTGCATAAAAGTATACTTTTTACCACATTACCCAGAGTTGCTTTTCCAAAAATTATGATGTAGAATTCAAAATTATCCATTGGCCGAGGGGAATCTCTAAGTGAACGATAAACTTGATTTTTTGTTTTTTTATATAAAATCTCATATTGAGATGACAGACTCACCTGGCGATGAACAATTTTATTGTTGGTTTTGTTTGTTTTTGCTTAAATCGAAAAAAGAAACGGCCCCAAAATAGCTTCTTTTCAATGCCCAGTCAAGAATATATTAGTTTTTTTATTTGTGTAGTGCCCGTGGGCACGGACAATTACTAGTAGTACATATACCAAGTAATGAATCTATCATAAAATAAATATCATAGTAAATAAAATAATAGATACATGAGCCATCCCAATGCAATTTTCATGGCACTAGATATAGTCTAGAAAAGTATGACCATGAAATTTGCTCATGTAGATTGGTGTAAAGATAAATAGTAATCACATAATATATAAATCATCTATATCAACATAAAAATCTATCATAAATCAATTATCACATAAAACATGATGATCGATGCTATATAGTCATGATGATATGAATAAACTAATTATAATCTCATAATGACATATAGGATGCATAGGTGTAAGACATTAAAAGCATAATTAACCTAACATATTATGCATCAATTATCTAACAACACCACTTAAAAAAAAAATTAAGATTAAGTACAAGGGTATGTTAGAGATCATACCTTCACATACCTATTTGGGACCTTGGCCCAAGTGATTTTTTCATTATACTCGTTGTAGGTGAAAAAAGTTTTGTCGTTAAAGTGTGAGTGATGAATGTACTCGTTTGATTTTCTTTTCTCCTTAACCGTTAAATAAGGATTGCCAATGGGCCTCTTTTCATCTTCCTTGTTGTAGGTAACTTCTCTCTTCCTTGAGTTGTACACCTCGGATGTATTTTTCTTTAAGCTCTTGGTGTTTCTCTTATTTGCATTTTTTCCTACAAAACATTGAATTTTCTTCTCTGGTACCCTTTTTATATGGGGTTTTTGTGTGTTAGCCTTAACATGTATAATTTTTTTAGGCACCCACACTTCTTTCACATAATTTTTAGATTTTTTCTTTTCTAGGGCGTATGTGTGAAATGTCCATTCTTTCCTCAATAACGGCATGCAAAAAGAGATGTAATAGACTTTTTAATTTTATTTTTCGCAATCTCATTTTTAGCATTAGAACACAACTCTTTTAATTTTTCATTTAAAATTATGTTGTCATCATTTAAAGAAATATTTTCATGTGATTGCAATGTTTAAAATAGAATTTTTAATTTTTAATGCTTCATTTTCACATTTTAATATTTTTGAATCCTTTTTTAATTTTTTAATTCAATCATAAGAGATGCAACTTTTTTTCTTTAAAATACTATTTTTAAATGTAATTTTCTTTGATTCAACAATTGATTCCTCAAATGCATCTAGGAATTCATCGTATGGCATATGATCATCAACAACATTATCATCATAATATAAGATTGAATGATCATCAAAATTATCATTTGAAAATAAATGAGCATAGGATACCTCAT
>CM018901.1:10553996-10563996 GCA_009663005.1 Actinidia chinensis
TTACTTCACCTTAAAAACACTGTTTGTTTATGATCAAGGTAGTGCATTCATCGATTCGCCATCACAAAAGATGTTATCGACCTTAATAGGACTCCCAAGGTTTCGAAGTGAAATAAATCTGATTGTTTATCATGGTAGTGCATCATCGATCCGAAGAACACGAATGTTATCGAACAGGAAATAGGACTCCAAGTTTTTCGAAAAATTTAATTAGAAAGAAGAAGATAAAAAAGTTACAAGATCTAACAGGAAAATAAATTACCATTGTCATCCTTAATTCCCGATTGACTTACGAATCGATTCCAAGTAAAGAAAAACTAGCCACTCATTGTGCTAGGCGTAAACAAATCTCTAATTATGAATACATTTAAAAGTGAAATAACTGATATCTAATGATATAAAGCCGAGATATTGAATCAATTCCAAAGAAATTATGAAAAATAATGATTAATTGACCAAAATTCATTAATTAATCAACAAACAAGACTTGAATGTAAAAAACTTTACAAGAAATAAGAAGGAACTTTGAAAACTAAACTAAGAGGCTGAGAAAAACCATTAAAAATCACGTTCCCCTTTCAAAAGTATAAAGGGATATATATAGGCACTTCCAAATGTGAGTCCTAAAACAGCTTAGGATCTCCAAGATTTGCCTTGGTTGTTTGAACGCCCACTTCCTTCTGCATTGAGAGTTCGAACGCTCAGTACCAGTATTCTGATCTTCTTCTTGGGTTCGAACGCCCTAATTCTTCTTTTCATGTAGGTTTCGAACGCTTAAGACAAAAACATCAATTTTAAGTCTCGATTTTTCAAACTGTAAGCACTGGCGTTCGAAAGCTTTAATTCAACTCTCGCACTTTTTGAATGTAAGCAAAGGGTTTGAACGTTCTTCAGCATTTTCTTCTTGGCGTTCGAACGCCCAAATTCTTCTTGGTCAGACAGGTTGACGTTCTCAAAAATTTCTAGATTTCTCACAGCGTTCAACATAGTTCCTTTCTTGCTTGGGCATTCGAACTCCCAATGTAATCTGAACCTTCTTTTGAGTTTTTTTGTCTCTTCTTCATTACACCGTTCTAATTTTATGGCTTCAATTCTTCGCCTTACAATATAAACCTATAATGGGAACTCAACAGCCTATAAGTGCAATATACGATAATAAAAAAATACATAATTAAACTAATCTAGGGCCAACTGAGGTCAGTTATTTAACGCGTTTGGAATTAAATGAAGTCCAATCAACACCCAACTAACCTTTTGCTAGTCCCTGCAAAATTAAATAACAACAAAAAGATAAATTGCTCCTTAGTAAGAGTCCCAAATGCATTAGCATATGCATCAAGCCTTTAAAACCCAAAAGTTTCCCCTAGTGGACGAGTGGTGTCTAGTGAGGGTTTCTAGTGATGATTACACCACAAATATCACACCACATGGACAATGTATCAAAAATAATTTAACGGAAGTTCAACAAAAATACAATGGCAAGCAACAAATCAACTCAATATGCTAAGCAATCTACCAAACCGTCAAGTGAAAATATAAAATGAGAGATTACTGTGTGAGTGGTAGTTTAGAGTCGTATTCCCAAATTCAACCATTACGACTCATAACAAAACGATAGCTCGGGCTTCAAAACTCACAAAGTAATACCACTCTCAACAAGAGAAACACACAGTTACTCTCAAGGAATTGCTCGTTGTACGAGTAAGTGTAAAAAATAATTCTAATTAACAATCCCAATTTCAAAAACCGCAAAAGATAAGATGTAAAGTGTACAGACTTGGCCATAGCTTCATGAAGAATGTTCACCGTTAATGGCACCAGTTGTGAATCTTGACTTGATGAATTTACATGCAATAATTCAAAAACTTATGCAATTCGGATATTTAAGGCCAGATGAGTGAAAGAATAGTCCCAGAAAGTATGTGAGAATCAGTGGTAATAAATCTCAACATATGCATGGCCACTACACATGCCAACTTACTAACTGCACTTCAAACTCTTTTTTTTCTTTCTTTTCAACTTGACTCCCTTCCTCTTTCTTTTTTTTTTCTAACTTCCTATTCTCAAAATAATTACCTCCAAAAGATGCGCTTTTTGAGATCTTTTTATATCCATCTTACAAAACGAATAACAGAAAGAAGAATATTGTGCATTGGCCTTAATGTAACAAATTCTGATGCGGTGTAAAGCATTAAAAGAGGGTCCAAAATTCTAACTCGTCACATAATATGGTAGACCAATTCAAAAATATTGAAACTATTCAATAATGACGTTCAATCAATAACTTTTCTTGAGTAAAGGTAAAATCGCTCACAAAAACGATTCATGGCTCTAAGCTCACAAGGTATAAATCTCACATTTGTGGATGCAGTCATGTAACCTTTATATAGTTCACTCGAAAAACACGCTCGTGCTCAGTGTAATGTGATCCTCGCTCTCTTTATAACACCAACGTAAATTATCACATTCAAGACTGAGTTGACATGCTAATCCCACTTAAAAAACGTCGTATTATGTCAAATTCACTAGTGCTTCAACTATCTTGAAAACAAAACATGATGATTTTGTTATGGTGTCCCAAAATCTAAGAATTCTCAACACATCCACTATACACAAAGATCAAGTTAATCGCCCACCGGACTTTGAGGTGGGTCACAATGAAAATTAAAGGAACCCAGAAGAAACAAACCTATTTCGCTTGAACATGATAATGAACCCTTTTTTTTTCAATCATAACAAAGTTTTACTTCTGCCTATAACAATTAGGCCAATACAATAAAAATAGCATTCATGCCAATTAAAGCTTCAACTAACATATAAGCAGTCAAAATTTAGCACTAATTCCCACAGCATAAAACATAATATCATGAACATCAAGAAACAAGAAAAAAAAATCAATAGATCCTAACCTCCTCGTCATCATCATCATCATCTTCCTCCATCTTCCTCCTCCATTTTCGACCACATGCCCTTGCATGTCTTGGAGCATCACTGTGTGATGACTAGACTCCTCCTTATGACGACAATCGAGTATTCAATTCTTCTTAAATTAAACATTTGCTTAATCATCTCTTTCCCCAATCAGATGGCTTTCTTAGCTCTCCCATGCCTATGGATGATCCCTCTTGTGCTTCTTCCTCTAATTCCTCTTCTTCCTTGCCCCTCATATCGGGACAAGGAAGGGAGCTCTATATCAATGGGCCCTTAAGGCTCAATCTAATGAAATTTAAAGGGATATGGACTCCACTCTTTTAACAACTCTGTCAGAAAATCCCGTAAAAGGTACTGAGGGGCCCCGCTTGTCTGAAGCCTTATATTGGCCACAAAGATAAAATTGATACGGGATAGTCAATGGTCTTCCCAGTACCGATTTGCCCACAAACAACTAGCCCTAGCGGCATCATGGATACGTACGCTTTAGAGGAAGCAGGGAATGACACGAAAACAAAAATTAGATCAAATACTGTCCTTGAGGCGTGTCTTGTACATGAACCTCACCGTACCATTTGTTCCCCCTCTAAAAGGCAATCTGTGAAAACCTACTACTAAGTCCGGATCCAACATTCGGAATGCAACTCTGGGTTTTCCTCTCGGGGAATCTCGAAAATTTCGAGCAAAAAGTAACAGGGGTCACATTTAATTTCTTCCCTCGCACCCAACTACACAATTTCCTTCCTTGCTCAGGCTCTGTTCCTGTTGATGTTGCCATGAACTCTTGGCACAATGTTAAGAACCGATTCCGCCTTAAACTTTGCCAAATTTTTCCAACCCATAGGGTAAAAGTTTTAGACAAAAAAAAACTTAATGCCCAGTATTTTCTAAGGCAACTAGATTAAGGCTTCCTCTCAAGTACTGCCCCGTTAACGAATCCAAACCCTTATTGAACAGGTTTTTCGCCATTTTTCCCCGTGTGAAACGAGAAGCATCATAATCCAACCTGCCTTCCTTTGCGACTTTGACCCTTTTAGTTGGCTCCCTTGTTCCACTATTTACCCAAATTTCACTTACCCCTGGTCATACCAACCAAGCAAAAATACAAACACAAGTCACCACACTATGCAACTATGCAATGCATGATTATGTGCTACAAAGTGGGTGTTTTACCAAGGTCTCAATTGATTTGAAACTCTGCCAAATGCACCACGATGTTTGTGTTTCCCATGGTATTAACTAGAGGTTCTACCAACATTTCAGTTACACAAAGTCCCAATCTTTAATGACCGACACACATGACGAATACAAAACATCCTATTTCCCTCACAAATCAATTGATTCTTCATTGGCGGCAATCACGAACACTTGGAGTGCACACATCGTCCTAGGTTGTTCATGAAACTTAACCATTGAGATTCCCTCTTCTTTTGTGTGTAAACAACTTAAAACCAAGCCACAACACTAATGGAAAAGGAAAACATGATGTGTGGTATATGTTTGGATTTATACACATTTGAACTTAGAACATTTTTTTTGAAAACCAGGTTTCTATGATGAAATCCCTAATCTAAACACTTTATGTATTTAAAGTACGGAAATTCATAAATTTACTTGATTTGATCACCCTAAATGATTTGAAAGTTTGACACTTGTTTGAGACTTCCCCTTTCAAATCGCCACGTTTCTCTCTTTCTCTTTCTCTCGGATGTGAAAAAGTGTAAGAAAGTGACTGAAAAAATTGTGACTTTTTTAGTTTAAAAACCGCATTGGGCTACCGTATCGAACGCTCTAAGAGACGTTCGAATTGCTAAGTGCAATGTGTTTCAGCATCCGATGCTCGAACAGGCGGTCGAATGCTAAGTGCAAAACTTTTTTTTTTAATAAATTTATCCTAAAAAATAACAATAAAAAAAAAAATCCTAAAATAAAAACGATGAAAGTACTCCCCCCAACTAGAGGACGAGCATTCTCGAAATGCGAAAGAAACACTAAAAATTAAAAAAATCGACGTCTATATAAATAAACTTGACCTAACGACTCTATGTACAACCAAACTGACAAGACCTTCTTTGCAATTAATCGAACTGCAGTGGATCGTGAGACCACAAACTCTAACCTCTCTTCCGCTCTCAGCTCAAGATAAGGCTTCAAACGATGCCCATTGACTTTAACACACTTCAATTTCTCGGATTCCGTATTTCAATCGCCCCACATGAGATGAAATGACATGCACCACAAAAGGTCCGACCAACGACTTTGAAAGTTGTTCCCGAAAATTAATGCAAATGGGAGTTGTACAAAAGAACTTTTGACCTACATTGCATGATTGCGCCACAATCAATTATTCATGCACCGATTTCATCTTGGCTTTGAGATTCTGGTGTTGTTTTCATCTGCATCATTCGTATCTCCTCTAACTCATCAGTTTGCAAATGACTATTTTAATGTCCCCGCTCCTCAAGACTCATGTTTTAAATGGCGAATGGCCCACCCCCCCCAATATGCTTGTGCGCATTTCAACTGGGAGATGGACACGCTTTTCTATAATATATATACGGAGAGGACCCTAAATGGTTTTTGTATGCAGTCCTATACGCCCATAATGCATCACTAACCGCAAAGACCAACCATTTCGGTTGGCGTTAATCGTTTTCTCAAGGACTTGTTTGATTTTCCTATTGCACTCAACTTCCCTTGGTTTGAGGATGGTAAGGTGTGCCAACCTTAGAATCACCTCCCATATTTGCGCATGAGGAGTCCTTATGGGTTCTATTACAAAAATAGTGAGCCACCATCGCTAATAATCGCTCGGGGCATGCCAAATCTAGCAAAAAGTATTCTTTAAAACTTGACCACAAAACATGGTCATGGGGTGACTTGGTATAGCTTCTCCCACTTAAGATACGTAACACATGGCCACTAGAATGTATAGATAGCCACACGAATTTAGGAAAAAAGGACCCATGAAATCAATACCAAAAGGGCGAAACATCACGGAATATGGTGGGCCAATAAAAACCACTTTGCAAAATTTTGGCCCGCAGTTTTACTGTAAATGCCCGACTCTTAATTACCTAGTTATTTAAAAAATAAAGATTTTTGTAATTAAATTTAAGGCATATTAATTGTCTGGGGTGTGGTAAATTAAAAGATTTTTAACTGTTGGATAAAATTTAGAGGATATCAAGTTAGAGGACAAAGTGCATTTGAAGGGATAAAGGAAAGATACGTTATCCCTTTTGGTGAAAAAAGAAAGAAAAATAAATAAATAACAACCTCATTATGATTGTCAACCAAAAGAAAGAAAAAAGGAAAAGAAAAAAAATATTAAAAATAAAATAAAATAATAAGTTGATTTATATATTTCATATATAATGTGTGGTGGGGTCCGGTGTGTTTGTATGTAAGTGGAGAAAGCGAGAGTTAGCTGAGAAAGAGAAGAGGAAGGAAAGAGAAAAGAAGAAGAAATCAGCTAAGGGAAAAGAGGAAGAGAATTTATTAGGTTAAATTCAAATTCTGTTCTCCACTTCTAAGGACGGGAGGTCATAGTGTCATAATGTATGTTTCAGAATTATGTTGACTCGGATATAGTCAAAATACAGTACAAGTAGGAATTTGAACAAGTTATCGAAAGAATTAAATGTTTTATCTTTCTCACGCATGTATGTAAGGCATCTACCATGGCATTTTATGTTTGATATGTATGATAAAACCTATGTTAGGATTTGGTTTATTACGACAAGCAAATGTGCTTAGGAATATGGTTGTTGACAATATTTTCAGGTGATAAAGGAAAGCAGTGGAGTAAATATTAGAACCCATATTATGTAATAAGAAACAACGAATATGTATTATAGTGGACTAGAAAGTTCGATAGCCTTTTGAATATGGAATGTATTGAAGTATGTATGGCCGGTGAAAGACAGTACATTCTCTACCGTCATGGGCATGTATTCAAATGAATGGAAATTGTAAAAAAATATTGAGTTTTATGACTCCAACAAAATTAATTTATATATTTCGCTTACACGCACATCACGAAAAGTTTTTAAGAAAAAAAACAAAAAGTTTTTTAAAGAAAATTTTACGAAGGAAAAACAAAATAGTACGACGCTCGATGCCGCGCGGACCACCTGGTCGTCGGGCTGGTCGTTCATTTACGTGAAGAAAAATCACCCACATGCTTGTGAATGACAAAACTCTAAAAGTACTCTCACCTCATTATTTAGGAAATGCACAAGACCGTATGATTCTGATCAGGACAATACTTAACAAATACGGATCTTTTTTCCCCCTTTTTTTTTTTTTTTGGTTTTCCCAGAAAAATACCTCACATGGCTCAAAACCTTTTTCCTTCCATACTACACCATTGTAAAGGAATTCCCCTACTACCGGTGGCCCAATATTGGCAATGTCTGTGCAAACCATGGTAATGAAGGATTTGATGAGCTGTGAGTGAAAAGTTTGCTATCAGAAAGTACTCTTAATCGAACGGGTGTCTCGTTGGCTTTCCCCATTAATCAGAGAGCCTTGACAAATGGTCAGCTAACTATAATTTTCGCCCCTTTCCTTATCTCTGATCTCATATTAAATTCTTGTAGTAACAGAAATCCACTAATGAGTCGTGGTTTTGCACGGGTTTAGTCAAAGGTACTTTACTGCTGAATGATCAGTATATCTAATAACAAGTGTCCACCAAGTTCTGACCTAAACTTATCGATGCAAAACCACAGCAAGCAATTTCTTTTTCAGTGGTGGTAATAGTTCAATTGATCATTCATTAAGTGTCTTGTTAGCATAGTATAATGACATGGGGTTTCTTTCTCTACTTTGCCCCACAACAGCTCCCACTGGCATACTAATCACTCGCATCACACATCAGCTCAAAAGGTCGAGACCATCCGGTGTTCGATAATTGGTGCGGTGGTGAGAAAGACCCTTAAGTTTTACAAAGGCTTCTTTGACATTGTGGTGGTCCTCAAACGGTCATCTAATGAAACCAAGTGACACAAGGGTCTCAAGATAAGCACTAAACCCCTCAATGAAGCGACGATAAATTCGGCATGCCCTAAAAAGATCTAATAATCTTCACACACCTAGTGATATTAGATGTTTGAATCATTCGACTTTTGCTTTATCTACCTTTATCCCTTTGCTAGACACAATAATGCCCCATAATTAAACCTTGCGTTACCATGACATGGACACTTCCTCACAATTTAAAAACCAAGTGATTTCTTCAGCATCTCTTCAAAACACACTCTAAATGCTCTAAGCATGATTCAAAACTTATCCCCATACACCGAGAAATCTTCCATGAATACCTCAGGATCTTTTCAACCATGGGTTGCCTAAAATTACAATCATGCACCTTGAAAAGTGGTCTGGTGCATTGCACTAGCCCGAAGAGGCATTCCTCCGATAGGCATAAGTGCCCAAAGCGGCATTAATGTGGTCTTATCTTATCCTTCTAAAGCGACCCACGTCAAAGCTGATTGTACCCATAGTACCCATCTAAAATAATATATGCTCGGCCCGCAACACGCTCTAAGACTTTGTCCAAAAAAGGGGTGATGAAAGGTCTTTCCTAGTAGCAGCATTCAACTTTCTCACTTTCTGTAATCGTGCAACATTCGCCAACCCGTTTGGGACTCTAGTTGGCACTAGCTCATTATGCTCTTCTTTACCAACCACCGTTAACCTGACCCCAAACCCCCGACTTTCTTTAGGATACTTGGGTTGGACTCAACCCACTTAGAATCAGAATACGGTATATGATACCCGCATCACCGATTTCGCACCTCTGCTCTAACAGCCTCTTCAATTGGGGTTTAAACGCCTTTGCATTTGCACGCACATGTTTTAGACCCATCCTCTTCCAAATAAATACTATGAGTGCACATGATTGGACTATACCGTGAAGATCTGTTATTGCCCAACCTAATGCTTCTTTGCCTCTTAAGTAATTTTCAACATTATTCCTCTTGACCTTTCAGTTAGGCCTAGAGGATATGACAACAGGGTAAGACTCACTCTCCAAGAACTATACTTACGTGTAAGATGCACAGGTTTTCCTTTTCAAATTGGTGGTTTTCTTCAGATGAAATAGTTTTAACTACACTTGGTGCAGAGTTCAAAATTGGGGTTCAATACCCACATGGCAAGACATACTACTCTCTTTACGCCGACAATAGATGCATCCTAAAACTTACACTTTCGGATTCCAATTGGTCATGAGGCTCACTCCAACTAAGCTCTCTCAATCAAATCTTCCATGAACTCACGATCCACAGCTCTTAATGATTGACTCATTGACAATTATTTTCTCAATTTGGTCTATTTCCCCTTCAATTTCTTTACACCCACACTGACAATGTTTTATCTCCAACGTCATATTACCAAAGAAGCTTAAGTAATCCATGCCTGCATGAATAACGGCATTTTGCCGTGACTAGAAATGGTCTTACCTAAGATGACAGGAATATAACGTTTTAAGACAACTCACACTCGACAGGTTGAATATCCAGTGTAATGAAATCTATCGGGTAGTACACAACAGTATCGACTTGAATAGACATTCCTCGATGATAGGCCCCTCGGGACCTTCACAGAACGATCAGACAACTCAAGTGTAACTCGCGTGGTTTTAGCTCTCCTAAACCGAGGTTCTTTGTATACGGAATACGGCAACAATTCACTGCTAGAACCTAAATCGATAGAAGTGCTTGATCAATCTTACATCCCCTTATTTACACGAATAGTAGGAACAACCGGGGTCCTTATACTTCGGCACAGTCTGCATTGGAGAATCGCACTCTGACTCTCATTCTCATTACCCGTCCTCCTTACGGCAATTCCTTTTGACAGTACAACACCATTCCTTTAAAAATTTTGGCTAAAGAGGGAATCTGTTTAATAGCATCTAACATCGGATATTGATTCCGAACGTTGTTTGAAGACAGCTAAATTTCCGAATTTAAGTTTGCTTACTCACTTTTGTCAATCTTTGTGGGAACGGTGCAATGTTTTAAGTCCTCAACAGTAATTTCATTGAACATTTTTGTAA
>CM018901.1:10571496-10578996 GCA_009663005.1 Actinidia chinensis
GTTAAATAGAAGGGCCGGAGGAGGACGGAAGTAGTAAAGCAGCCGTGAGGGGGGTGGGGGAGGGTACGAGAGGAGTGCGTGTAGCGGTTAGCTGTGGAGGAGGGGACGGGTAGTGAAATTAAGACAAGTAGATGGGCGCGGGAATGGCGTAGAGCGAAATTTATTAGAGAAAGCAAGTTAGAAGGGAGAATGTAAAGGCAGAATAGGGAAAGGGGAATTCAACAGGGATTATGGGGGAGAATGAAGGGGAAGGGGGCTGTGGAGAAGAATGGGGGGAGTTCAGACTTCGAGTTTAAAAGAAAAATAGGATGGGTAGGACTGGGATGGGGAATAGTTAGGAGAGGAAAATAGGGGGGGGGACGTGGGTTTTCGGTTGGAAAGGCGGCTAGGAGAAAAGGGAGAAGAGAACGATTTGATGCGAGACGAAGAGTACGAGCTAGAGTGGTGGGGTTTTGGGAGGAAGAGAGAGTGGGAGGGGACGGTGTCAGCAAGGGCGGGGGAGTAAGGCCGCGTTGAGGATTGAATGGAATGAGAAGCGCCGAAGTGGGGGGAGAAGGTAACGAGGTCGTGGTGGGGGTGGTTAAGAGAACTGCGGTTCGTTGGGTGGGAATTGGGTTGTTGGGGTTTGATAATGTAGAGGCAGGGGATAAGTAGAAAAAGGGAAGGCAGGGCAAGAAGGAGATGGGCTGTGGGATGGGAGGAATAAACAAGAACGTGGGTGGGAGGGACAGGTTACAAAATAATGAGAAAATGAGACATAATGATAATTTATTATTCAATGGTTGATAAGAGAATGGAATTAAATAAGTATATCCATCCCTTACTTCAACACAAAATATTCTTACCTACAACGGTATATGGAAAAATTATTGGGCCAGGTCCCAATGGGTGGTTGTATGTATGAGTACACACCCTTGTACTTATCTTGAATAACTTTTAAGTGGTGTTGTTAGATATTTTGATGCATCATGTGGTTGGTTATCATACTTTTATGTCTACACTTATGCATCTTATACGTCTGAACCATTATATCTATTATCATGCTTTATATGTTATTTGATTTATAATGATCTAATATGTTTTAATATAAATGATTTAGATATTGAGTGATTATTGTATATCTCTACACCAAACTATGTGACAACTTCATAATCAAGACTTTTGTAAATTATATCTTATACCATAAAATTGATTTGGTGATGATTTCTTGTATCTATCATTTTGTTTAACATGAATATTTATTTCAGATAGATATATTACATGGTATGTTATATTCTATACTTTATTGAATATATGATTGATATATATTACTATAATTTATAATAGTAACTTTATGGGATTATGTGTTCAATCAAGTGTATATTTTTATTCATCATAAAAGTTGCTGAGAAAGTATGCTCTTGCACTTATTTGTATTTCACTTTCTTAGAATGCATCCTTACTAGTCTCATATGAGCTTACTAGATTATGACTCAATACCTTCTTATCAATCCTTAGAGTCATTATCATTTTGATGATTAGTACTACACTTTAGAAATACATCGTGATTTCATTGAGATATAATATACTTGTATTTCTTGATAGTAGTTTGTACAAATAAGATAAAATGAATTAGTTTGAATTGTGTGCGCATCTACTTTAATTCTTTCATACAAATTAAATTTTCAATGAAAAATATTTTTGTTTGCATGAACAGTTCTTGATGAACAATGTCAACTTTATATGAGATTTCTTAGACATTGTATCATTATGACATGTCTTACCCATGAAATGGTTTGATGTATCTTTATGATGATTTAAGCATTTCATGACATATTCCACTTGATTTCATTTGGTATCTATTTACTTGTGGAATAGATATGTCTAGGGGGAATTAATACTTATTTTGATAAATTATCTCTTGTTGGATATCTCATAACCCCCTCTATATTGTAAAGTTTGAGACTTGAAATTATATGCAAAATCTTTAAACCTTATTCTCCCACCTCATTTGTCCTTCTTCACATGGTATGTGCTTGATTAGTATCATATCACATGTTGGTTCTAATTTCTATCTTCGCTAGTGTTTTATTCTTTATTAGAAACTTTTTCTTAAAAATTATATCACTTGTCGATTGAAGTTGTCAAAGATGAAGAAAACTAATTTTAGTATAATTTTTAAAATTTTTTTTTATAAAAATATGAGACATAGTTCTCAATTTAGAAAAGTTATTTAAAAAATTATCTCATTTAATATGCTATGTGTTTATTGGCATCTATAATAGTATAATGGATTCTTACCCTAATGACCTTGCTTAATTGGTATATTATTTATGTCATTAGTTGTACATGTTGAAAAATGAGAGATATTATTTGTGGTAAATAAACCCCTTATAAGATTTTAATATGTGATTTGCTTAACCTATTGTATTATATGCATGTTCATCCCTTATGAAATAGAAACACACTCAAGGGGAAGCACTACTTATTGGTATCACTTTAGTAATTTGGGTGACAAAGCGTGGCTTATATTATTAAACTATTGGTTCACATGTGCTTACTCACCCTTAAATATTAATGAAGCTATTTGGTGCACTCATAGAAAAAGTTTGTTCTTACACTCATTTGTGCTTATATGACTTATCTTCATTTTGATGTGGTAAAAGGGGGGGGAAGAGAGAAAAGGAGAGAAAATTAGAATTTGGATAAATCTCATATATCTTGCTATCCTTATTAATACTTATCTTATTGAATACCTTTCAATTTATTAATATGGAAGAGTATTAATTTTGTTCAAATTCTTACATATCAAAAAGGAGTAATATCAATCTTTTTGATTTGTCAGTTTGTTATTTATTTTGATGATATTCGATGGCATCAGGATCCATCATAAATAAGTTCAATATTGATTTATATTAATGTGATGCTATTTGACACAACATGTATATATGCATTTATCTATCTTATTAATACATATATACGAGATTCATGGCATGATTATATATATTCTAAAAATAGTATAGTTCATTCTATCTTGCCATACTTCACACACCATACTTCTAAGTAATGTGTTATTATATTGTCTATATTGACAACCTTTACTTAGATGATATTCGGTGATGTGTTTGAATCATTGAGTGCATCTATACATGGTGATTTATCACTTTTCAACCTCAATAAACATATTGTTATGAATTGTCTACTACTTTACTTATTTACTTTATATATATAACCTACTTTTACCTTAAATCCAATTCTCTTACATGCTAATTGAGCACTCTTTATAGAGAACTTACTTGCACAAATCTTCTCTCCACATTGTACTCATACGTAAATATCTTGTATTCATTTTTTGAGTTTTTGGTGTATTGTGAATTTAATGAATGCATATTTTACTTGATATTAAATAAATTTCATTCCATTGAACACATTATATTTGAACTAGTTCTATATACTTGATGTGTGTATTATTATTTAGACATTGATTCTTGTATTTAAAGTTCTCATATGCTAAGTATTGTATTTTTTGAAGACCTATAACATTTTATGAAAACTATTTTTCTACACTTATAGGTTTCCTTATCATGAAAATATAAAATTTTTTTCATCATTCAAGTCATATGCTAATTTTGCATAATTTGTTTTAGTGACTTGAACTCTTTTTCTTAAGTTTAGTTTCAGATTATTACACTTGTCTACATTTATTTGCTAACTTAGAACACATCGCTTGAGCATTTCTATATGCCTACATCGTTTGTATATTTGTTTTAGACTTGCCTCTAGCATTACACAAGTTCGTTTTACTGCTAAATGGTAATATCTATTAAGAGAACTTGATTGCACTTCATGAAATTTTTTTTCTCACAAATATGTGTTTCATTCTCTTGAGAATATGATTTTTCACGTCTTTCAGTTCCTCCTACCATATTTGCATAAAATACATTGGCGATTTGAATCATGTTTTTGAAAGTTCAATTATATGTTTTAGTTTGCTTTATTCTTCTATTGAACTGAAAAATTTTTTTGGTTTTAAAAAGTCAGTTGATACTAACCCCCAAGGACCCAAGATATGTATGAACCAAAGAACAAAACTTGAATTGTCCTTGATTATAGGTCTCTCACAATTTATACAAAGAATGAGATTGATACTTATCAATGGATGCTTAAGGAATGATTGGTTTGGATATGAGGACTCAAATTATGAAGTCAACTCCATGTTTTTCATATCAACCAAGATAAGATTGTTTGATAGGTAGCTCCTCTTGACAATAGAATTTATCAAGTAATGATTGACTCTTTTACTTAATTGTACGAAGATTAGAATTATTGTTTGGTATGCATTTGTGTTAATTTCTGTTAATCTAATGATTATGCATTTGAACGAATTGGTATAGAAATTAATTTTTCTGATTGAATTTTGATGCATTTATGTTATATGAATTTCTATTGAATTGATTACTATGTATTTTGAATCCTATTTGCATTTGATTTCAAATCCTATTTGCCAACCATCTTTCATAAATTGGGCATTTCATGATTACATGATTCAACACTTTTTGTTTTTTTTATAACGTTGACAACTTGCTCTTTTTAGTGAAAAGTGAATTTTGTCTCTCATATTATCAAAAAAAAAAAATATTCAAACTTTCCAAATCTACAATTGTCTATTCAAACTTCCATAGAGATGAGGAGTTTATAAGAAAGTTTTAAAGAAGGGAGTAATATAAACATGATACCATAAAAAGGAGAAGCAAGAAATAAAGGGAATGATGAATCCTAATATGATGAGTGAAATGATCTAAATAATATCTTTACTTCATTCTTGCTCTATCTTTTATATTTCTAAAATATTTGCTTGACAGTTTATTACGCCTTGATGAGTTGTATGAATTTTTGCTTAAATTTGATATTTTCTTTATATCAATTATTTTTGAATTCATATTTTTGCTATTATTCTATCACTATTATACACTTATTTTTAACAAAAGTAGGAGAAATGAGATATGAATTTGAAATATGGGAGTATGAATATATAGGAATGAGTAATTGAACTCAAAATTGAAAACAATGCATTGAATAACCTCATGGCCTATTGATCATGATTGAATGAATTTGAACTATGGCTATGATAAGAAGGTAAATGGACTGTGGATCAGAAAATGTTATGCATGACTATCGAGATATTAAAAAGGAAAAAGCATGAACTATATAGGAGAGAAGAAAAGTATTTGAATTTAAGCATACTTATGTTGATTTTATTAATCTAATTGGTATCCTTATTTGTAATAATATAGAATTATATGAAAAAGGGGAGTAAGAATTGCTATGCTTTAATACTCGTGGTTTCATGGACATTGGTTTGATAATTGATTATCAAGTGTTTTTGGCTTATATATTATTACTAGTAATTGCCCGTGCCCACGGGCACTACGCAAAAATCAAATAAAATCTATTTCATCAATTTTGATGATTCTTCATCGCATGACGAACAATAAATAAAAATAATCACAAATAAGGTAACTCTCAGTAATTTTCAACATCAAAACTAACTAACCTAAACTACTAACTAATCTAAACTAACATAATAGAGCTGTTTTTTTCACCCCTCAACCTCACCCCTTGATGTGACCTTTTTTTTTTTACTTTCAACTTTTACACTAAATTCTTCCTCAACTACATTTTTTCCATTCAACCCTTTATCATTTTTTTAAATACACCTTTATTCTTTTTTTTAATACCTCTTGATTCTTTTTTTTTTTAACTTTCACTCCAATTTTTTATAACTTCAAATATGAATAAAATTTTATCAACTCCTTTTTTTTTTCTTTTTTAAATACCCATTGAATTCTTGTTTTTTTTCTTTTAACTTTCACTTCTAAATTTTTTTACTCCCACTTATATTTTTATAAAATAAAAAAAAAATGAATTCACATTTTTTTAATATTTTTTTAAAAATTTTGATGGGTTGATAATTATATGTTATTTTTTATTTGAGATTTCCTTAAAAGTAATAATGTATTTTTATTAGTTTGATTTATCAAAAATACATAAGAAAATAATAACTTTGAACGTATCAATACAGTGTAACTACATAAGAGCATAACTTCTAATCAATTATCTCTCTTTAAGAAATTATTATTTTTTTTAATAATTTGTTTTTATATAAAAATTCAGAAGGAAAGTAAAAAAAATCAATCAGGGGTATCAAAAAAAGACTCAAATAACAAATAATATATAACTATCACCCCATCTAAATTTTAAAAAAAATATTAAAAATCTTGATTCTTATTTTTTTCTTTATAAAAAACAAAAACATAAGGTGGGATAAAAGAATTATAAAATTTATTATATTTTTTTATATAGAAAAATTAGGATGAAAGTAAAACGATAAAATAAAAGAATTAAGGGTATTAAAATAAAAAAATAAAGGGTTTAATAAAATTTTATATATAAAAAATTTATATAAAAAATTTGGAAGTAAAAGGTAAAAAAAAATAAAAATAAAGAGTAATCCAAAAAAGTATAAAATTTGAATGTAAAAGTGTATTAAGTATAGAATATTGATAGTTTATGATGTATGATAACTTGAACGTTATTGTCTGAGAGAGAATGAACTTGATGTTTTTTGGTCGCGGGAAAAAATAATTTAAGGTTAAATCTGAACCGTTGGATCAAGTCAAATGGATTTAAGCCGTAGATAGCGAGAGATAGATTTTGGATCAACTAGTCCTGATTTATAATATAGATATATATAATTCCATGCTCCTATGATTTGAAAGTTTCATATTTATAGGGGAGAAATAGAATATGGGATGAATTGTGAATGAAAAATAAATAGTGAGATCTACCATGATTTTTAAACAAGAGAAGCGTTTTTTAAGTACAAAGAAAGGTAGATCAATTTTATTCTATTAACATTAACTCTTTTTACTTCAAATATAATTTTTTTTTTTAATTTTATGCTATAGCATTTATGATTGATCATATATCTCTAATCTACGATTTTGAATGTTGATAATCTATGTTTATATGGTTTTAAGATATATATACTCCATGGTCTATGATTTGTATAGATTATATTAGAAGTATGTTTATAGAGATAGCCTATACTCCTTAAAAAAGTGGGTGGTATGACTAGCCGTAGCCATATTAAATTTGAAATTTAAAAAACGTGCATAATTCTTAAGTGGTATAATTGGTTTCTCATTGGTTGGGGATTAACGCACCCTTTTGATTGATTGAAAAAAAGGGAGGAGAATTATTTTTAAAAATATTGATTATATGCATGAATAAACATTATTGATAGTTGAATGTTATCACAGTTTCAAGAATTGTGCCATCAATCATATAATTGAAAGTTATGATTTCATGATCATTCTATCGTTATGATTCACGATGGAGAAATGACTAACATAGACACATTATAGTCACAAAGAAATATGCACATTCTTTAGGGGAGCACAAAATATGCGGACATATTTAAGTTTCATTTATTGAAAGAATGAATATGTGACTCTATCT
>CM018901.1:10633996-10641496 GCA_009663005.1 Actinidia chinensis
AATAAGTTATGAATTAGTTTGATACTTGTTATGAATTGTTATAGCAACTTATGGTATATATTTAAATTAGTTATAATTTTTGTGCCAAAAGTTATGAATAATAGTGGCTAATTATAAATTAGTTGGTTATTAAAAATTTAAATAAAATTGAGCGATCAAAAATATAATTATTGGTATTTACTGTGGGGTCTACCTATTAATTAAAGTGGGATTCACTTTTAAAAATATGTCAAAATTTTATGATATATTGTGATAAAAAAAATTTATGAATTAGTATGATTCAAGTTATGAATTGCTATGTTTTGATATGAATTGAGGTACGGTCATAATTTTACGTATTAATTACCGTAGGATCCACGTAATAATTGAAGTGGGGTTAGCTTATGAACAATTGTTGAAAATTTATAATTTTTATAGCATAAAAAAAAGGTTAGTTATGAATTATATTGTGTTAGTTATGAATTATTATACCTCTTATTATGAATTATGGTGGGCCCGCATATTAATTACAATATTGAGATCGAACTAAGGATGTCTTATCTTTTATGAATTTTTATGGATACTAATAAACTTTTATAAATAGTTTTGATAAAATTTATGAATTTATGTGGCCATTGTTACGAGAGTTTTGGCTAACTATAAAAAAAAAATATTATGAATTGATTTATTATGAATTCAACGGTGTTGGCTTATTTTTATGAATTTTGTGTTTAGCTTATGAAGTTTTTTGGCTCATGTTTGAAAAATATTATAAAAATTTTTAGATTAATTATAAATTTTTAAATAAATTTATGAGAATTTATAGCTATTTTTAGTTGACCTGGTAATTAACGTTGATGACGTGACGTATTTTCAATCACACATTAAATACAAATTGTGTGATTTTTTTTTGTGGGCGGATGTATATGCTAGCTTTTTTCAAGTTAAGTGGGCTCCATAAATTGGTGACTATTACTCTCATTGATTGGGATATTGAAATAGAGCTTCAAAATCAGTGAATAGTTATTTTAAAAAAATTAGTTAATAGTAATGATTTGGGTTATGGAAAGGTCACCGGATTTGTGTGAGACTTGGAAGGGATTTGGATTCTCTGAAGTATTTTGTCCTGAAGTGTTTTTGAAGTGGTATAAAATGGCATCGTTTTATACTACTTTGATATAAAACGATATCGTTCCATTAAACATACAAAACGACGCCATTTTATATATTTAACAAAACGACGCCGTTTTGTATTAAAGTGGTATAAAACGATATCGTTTTACACCACTTCAAAAATACTTCAGAACAAAATACTTTAGAGGATCCGAATTCGACTTGAAGGGTCCATTAACAAGAGGAGTAGCAGGAACACGGCAGATAGGCAACAAACTATATATATTAATTGATTGCACGTACTGTACTGTAATGATATGATTCGGTATGCGTTTGACCTAAGTACACGTGTTGGCATGAGAGTTGAGAGTGATGAAACTCTGTGAAGTTAATGCAGAGGGAGGGGTCGTTACAAAACAAAGGCATCTTTAGAGAGAGCATGCGCAAACGCAGGGTCTCAAGGTGGAGCTAGCGCGTGACATGTTGGTGGGCCAACCCTCTGTCTCTTTGGAAATACATACGTCCGCCTTGTCTATAGTTTTTGAAAAATGACATTCCATAAAAAAACTTTAAAAAAATACTATGCATAAAACATCACAATAATAATGATGTGCCAATAATATTTTAATAAATTAAAATAATTATGTCTTGTTAGCAATGGAAGGACCTAGGCTTTCTTTGATCTATCTTTATTTTGATTTGAGTTTTTTTATTTTTAATGATTTTTTTTATTTGATAAAAATTTTATATTGTTTTTGTTTTTCTTAAAAGGAGGATTCTAAAAACATAAAAATTTTGTTCAAATTTATAAAAAAAATCTAGTTAATATATCAAGCAAAAATGATTTTTGTGTGTTTAGTACTGAACGTTTTTTTAAATTAGATAAAAAAATATATATTTTAATTCGAACTTCTCTCGTGAAGAGGAATTAAAAAAGTATAGCATTTTAATCAAATAATTTAAAAAGTTTACTAAGGACAAAAAAAATTAAAAATTAAAATAGTTAAAAAATTCAAAATAAAACTAGATCAAACAAACCCTATATTCTGTATAAAATTTTTGTAAATATTTTTTTAGTAAATTATTGATTTATTTACTTATTTTTTGATCTCCCTTTCTCTCTCTTCCTCCATTGTGGATGATGTGTTTTTCTCTCTCAAGTACCCCGGTCAGGTGTAGTTATTACATCATTAAGTTTATCAACTCTTTCATTACACTGATGAATGTCATTTATTACCCCCAATGACCCTTCAACTTTTAAAATTAGCTTCCTTTACAAATTGGACCACCAAGGACAACTTGATTAATTAGATAGAAGATCATAACAGTACACACCGTCGAATTGGACCGATTATTTAGATAACCAGTTATCAAAATTGAGAGACTAATAGCCTTTACGACCAAAGTGGAACCGATTCGTATCAATCTTGGTTCTAACTTGTCAATAAATTAAAACTTTGACATCCAAATTTTAAAGTCAAACATTTAAAATTTAAAAATTTAAAAATTAAATAAAATAAAATTTTAAACATAAAGCATCGCAAAATGTCAACCCAACAGTAGTCATTGTAATTCATAACATGAAGGTTTAGACATATATAAATAACAAAATCACTAGCAGCAATAATCAAGTCTTCAGAAACATAAAGATTTAACCGAGAAAAATGTCGTGCGACCGAAACTTGAAAATGTAGTGTCAGAGTGTAACTATAGGGTTAGGGTTAAGTACAAACTTATATTTTATATATTAAATAAAAATTTGATCCGGTTTTATCATCATTTCTAGAATAAATAACCGGAACGAGACTGTATAGACTGATTCTTTATTTTCTGAAAATCAGATTCAGACCATTAAAATCACATAACCGGACAAATTATTGTAGTCCGATTTTGACCCATCCAGTGCGACTTTTTTTTGAGCACCATAGAGGACAAAGGTCAATTGCGCACCATTTCATTTAGAATTTTTTATCCAATAATGACTATGAAATACTACGGTTTCAAAATTTAGATTAACAAAAAAAATTAGAAATACAAAATGAATAGTTCAAATTCACTCGAGTGTGTAGATACCAAACAATCAAGTGAATCTAAACTATTTAGTTTGAATTCTGAAAATTTTTCTTAGTCCAAATTCTGGGATCGTATCAGTGATTCTATATAAATACTAGTAATTGTCCGTACCCACGGGCACTATGACCCCCCAAAAAAGATCACCTCTTAGGTGTTCTCGTTAAAGTTTTAAAATTTAAAAAATAGATAAAATATTAAATTAGAAACTATAATAATTTTTAAAAAGTGTTGTTAGTTTGGGAGAAATGTGAAAAAATAAAGGAATGTTTTAGTTGTTTTTTTTTTGGATCCCACTAAAAAATTGATCTAATAGATAAAAAATATGCTCAGCTTTAGAAATTTTTGGTCATTTAATAAGAATCTATGTGGACTCCACACCTTTGAGGAGAATGAAGTGATATTTTTTGAAGGAAAAAAAAATAATCTCAGATGAAATCTTAGTCGTTGGATTAACTCAAATATATTTCAACAGTAGATAGTGGAAATGTTTTTATATTAAAAAAGAGTTGTATTTTATATAAGAGTAGTATTTGGGGATAATTGCAGTTTGTCCCTTCATAGTATTGACCAATTCTCACGTTGGCCCTCTAACTAATAATCTTTCTCACACTGCACCTTCAACCTTGAATTATTTGCAATCAAGCCAAATTACTAACCTCCGTCTCATTTGTTAACATGATGAGAACATAGCGCCACATGAAAACCATGTCGTATTATCCTTGTGTAGACCAAAATCAAGCCCAATATATATCCACACCCAAAACCTAATAACCAAACTCATGCTCAATACCCACACCCAACACATAATTAATAACACCTAAACCCATCCTTAATCGCAATCCAAGACTCCCATCCCAACCCAGTCAACCATCCATTCCCGATGTCTACCAACCGCCACCCAATACCATCATTTGATGTTTGCACATGGCCACAGAAAACTAGAGTAGAAATTAAGGTCTCTCTTTTTCTCTCTCTACGTGCTTGTGTATCAATGGTTGTGGTTGTTTAGGAAAAGGGAAGGAGAAGGGTTTAGGTTAGGGTTGTAATGGTGCTGGTTCGCGCCGTCGGGCGTGTTCCGCGGCTGGGCTGCCGCGCGCTCCCCTTTCGCGCGCGCGCGCTGCCCTCCTGGTTTTTATTATCAGGTGGGTGCTTTGTTTGTTTGTGGCGGCGATTTCAACGGCCATGGAGATGATTTATCCACTAAATGGTGGGAGTGAGCGACATAAATCAATGAAGACCTAGTTACGATGATTCTGCTTTTGGTGTCTCTCCATAAAACAATAATTAATTTGATGAATATTCTACTCCACACTATGTACGTATGGAGGTGTCCTACTTGTCATTTTATACCAATTAGTTGATTATAAGATAACAAGATAAAAAGCAAATAAATTCTCACTTAATTGAATTACATTTAGTCATATCTCTCCTCTCTCAGTATTGAATTACAAAGTGTACTACCTAAGAGTGATCGGCTCAGATGATGTTATCTTTGTGTTTTTGACTTGGTCCTGAAACATTATGTTCTTACACCTCCATGACCGTGGTAGTGGCACTTTTGTGATGAACATGAAGGTTGAGATCCCGAAGGGGGATGGAAGAAACCATGTGGAGGGAAATTGGATGTTGCCTTGAGTATTTGATCTTCGAAGTTGTGGTTTTAAGCAAAACAGTGTTTGGTTTTATGTGTGCCACATATTCCACCACGTTGCTGTTCGGTGATGTTGAAGGTGGGAGCCTGACTTTCAAAGTCAACAATTACATAAGAAAAACGTACGCTGAGTCCCAAGTCTAAACGATTGCGGCAAGTCCAGTCTATACTAATTGCGAGTCCTAGTCTCAAATTACACAGAGTCCAGTCTACGATTGCGGCAAGTTCCCTAGTCTCAGATTGCGGCAAGGTCCAAGTCTCATGTTTTGCGGCTGAGTGACAGAATCATTGCTTAAGTCCATCCCTTCCTATAGGTTTTCTCTTTCCCTTTTTCTCTATATATAGATGTTGAAGTCTAGGAGAATAGTAAGAAGGTAGTTGTGAAAAGTAGCTAAGGCTACGAGAGAGAGCAAGAGTGAGGGATGATTGTAATCCTAAACTTTTTTTTTTAGTGAATTGCTACGTCGGTTTGCCGTGACGTGGCTTTAATTGGCCGAACCAGTAAAAATCCTCTGTATCCCTTTTATTGTTTGTTTCTTATTGCTTGGTTTGTGTGTGTGTTATCATTCCCATCCATTAGAGTGAAATATGCATTGGTGTTTTTATCCCAAAACTTGTATCCAGAGCTTGGTTCCATAAGATTCTACACCCAACAACAATGGCTGAAGAGGCAACAACCAAAATCGAAAAGTTCACGAGAAAATTTAGTTTTTGGAAGATGCAGATGGAGGATTATCTTTATCAAAAGATGAAGATCCAATAAGCTCTTGAGGGAAGAAACCATAAGCATGACAGATTGCAGACTGGACGGTTCTATAGACGAAAATCTTTAGGTACGATTCGGTTGACTCTATTCCTCGTCTGTAGCATTCAATATATCGAATAAGAAAACGACTCAAGTTTGATGGCCTGCGTTATACAATATGTATGAGGAACCTTGCCCGCATCAATAAGTGTATTTGATGAAAAGACTCTCAACATGAAGATGGCGAATGATAAACGTGTGGGCTGAATCACCTGAATATTTTCAACACAGTCACAATCATTGGAGTCCGTGGAATATTAACTTTGACGACGAAGTGAGAGCTTTGTTGATCCTATCTGGATTGCCAGACACTTTGTGGATATCTGGTCTGACAGTCCAGCAATTCCTCCGGTTCGAGTTAAAAAAAAAACTAAAGTACGACGACGTGGTGTGCATAATTCTCAGCGAAGATGTGGGCAAAATCCAGCGAGGCTGCATAACGTCAGGATTGCGTTGAGTACAAAACGAGGGAGATCAGCCAATCGAGGAAGCACAAGGTCGCTCGGCTCAAAATCAGGTGGGGGAAATCCAAGGGCCACGAGAGAAGGACGCCGAATGCTACAACCATTGTGGGAAGAAGGGGCAGTTCGCAAACACTTACAACCCAAAGAAATCATGCCGATGATCATAGATTAACCACTCTGTTACGTCTCTGACAATGGAGATTTCTGAAGCTTTAGTTCTATCAGTAGCTACATACGACGATGTATGGATAGTCGGACTCGGCGCGTCAATCACGGCCACCTACCAGAAAGAGATTCTCCACATTCTGTGAAGGGTGACTTCGTGAAAGTTATCTCGGAGAATGATAAACCTTGTTCATCATTATTGGGAAGGGATAAGTGGCAGATTAGCCTGACAAATGGACGACTCTACGCGTGAAAGATGTGAGACACGTTCCCAATTTGAAAGGAATCTGATTTCTGTGGGACAACTTGCAACTTCGGGATGCAAGATATCTTTACTGAGATTCATGGAAGGTGACGAAAGGTGCTATGGTGATTGCACATGGAAGAAACAAGGAACCATTTATGTTTTACGTCCGGACGAACAACGGTACTTGCAACTGCCCTCATCCGAACCAGATCAACTACGTTGGCACCTAAGGCTAGACACATGATGATAAAGGCATGAAGGCCATGATCATAAATGGAAAATTGCCAAGACTGAAGCAACTAATCTGGATTTTTGCGAGGATTGTGGTCTATGGAAAGCAATAGAAAGTGCTTCCGGAAAGATCAAATAACGTTCAGAGCCATAAGCGCGAACGGTTGTAGCTTGTTCACACGCCGATTTATGGGGAACGCAGCTAAATAAGTTCCTTTGGTGGATCCTTTAACTTTGTCACATTCATTGATGATGCTAGTAGAAAGCTATATGTATATTTTTTGTTGAAACAAAAATCAGATGCTTTGATGCGTTCAAGAAATAGAGAGCTACTACTGAGAATGAGAACAGGTCTAAGTTAAGTGCTTGAGGTCATACCATGGTGGAGAGTATTGCAGTGATGAGTTTGAAAATTACTTGCGCTAATGAAATGAATTAAGAATAGAAGACGGTTCCTAGACTCCCACAGAATGGTGTTGCCCGAGCGTCATGAACAGAACTATCACAAATCGTGCACTATGTATGATCATACATGCTGGTTTGCCCAAATAATTTTGGGTAGATGCTGTGAGCACGGCTGTATATACTTAATCAACTGAGGACCCTCAATTATTTTGAATTGTGGGTTGCCCCAAGAAGCTTGGACAGGAAATGAGGTAACTTATCTCACACTAAAAATATTTGGTTGTGGTCTCATATGTTTCATATTGAGGCAGAAAATAGTCCAAACTTGATCCAAATGCCAAGAAGTGGCATATTCATTGGTTAGGAT
>CM018901.1:10653996-10658996 GCA_009663005.1 Actinidia chinensis
TTTATATTCTTTGCAGTATACTGCTTGTTAAATCATTCTAAATCTTAATTCATTACTAATTTTATTAAAAAGAAAGTTTGCCACAACCCTATTCATCCGCGCCCCCTCTAAGTGTTGATTATCTGGGGCAACAATTAGTATCAGAGCCTACCCTAATATTTGCTTAACATCCAAAGAGGTACGACATGGCAAACACAAATGGAATGAATCTTCGCCGAAGGACACTCCTCAAATAGCCTCCTTTATTTAATGGGAACATTATACATATTGGAAGAATAAGATGGAATTTATATTCAAGTCTGAATTATGAGGCTTGGAAAATCATTAGGAGATGGTCCATATATTCTCCCGATAAAATAGTTGATAAGACAAAAAGTTATTAAAAATGAGGAAGAATGGGATAAAGATTGATTCACGCTTAATTAACTTTAATGCAAAAGCTATAAATAGTTATTGTGCTTAGATGCAAATGAGTTTAAACCGAATCTCTGCCTGCAAATCCGCAAAGGAAATATGGGATTAAACTTGTGAAGTAACTATATAGTACAAATCAAGTAAAAGAAACTAAATAAGTAAGGTTAATTCATGAGTATGAATTATTTTTTGTATGAACAATTGAAGAATATATTTCTGAGAGGTTTACTAGATTTACTATTTATAAATTCATTAAAATCTCTTGACAAATTGTTATACTATGTGGGAAAATGTGAGAGAAAATTCTAGGTCCCTTGCCCAAACATTGGGATGCAAAAGTCACAGCTATGAAGAAGTAAAGATTTCACAACGTGAGTTTGATGAACTCTTGGGTTCACTCATGACCCATTGAGATAGGTTGAATGACGAGAAGAAGAAGCAAAAGCCCAAAAGAAGATCTCGCACTCAAATCCTCTCATAAAGAAAGTGAGGAAGAAGAAGAGAGTGACGACGATTAAAGAAATGACACTCCACAAAAACGATCAAAGGTTTATGAGAAAGGAGAAAAACATTCAATAACGAAACATAATATGAAAGAGACTCCTTACGGCGAAACCAAGCAAAAGGATCTTCCAATTTGCTTCGAGTGCCATAAGCCTGGACACTATAAAATCAGATGCCCTCGCCTTAGAAGGAAGGAAAGAAATTAAAGAAAAGCCTTTTGAAGGTGGACTTGGGAGGATTCAGAAGGAAGCGATCAGAACCAAGAGATAGCGAAAATGAAATGGCTAATGTTGCCTCATTGGCCAAAAGGAGATGAGTAAGTTGAACTTACTGATGATGAATACCTTTTATGAAGAACTTCAAGATGTCTATGATGAGTAGTTATGGAAAATACTTTAAAACTACATGCTAATAAATAAATAACTCTTAAAAAGAAAGAAATTGAATTTGTGAATGAGATAGGATACTTGAAAATAAAAATAAAAATTTACTAAAAATAAACAATAATCTAGTGAACCTCCAAAATCGAAGTCATCAATGGTTCTAGAAGAAGAAAATACTAGGCCTATTAAAAGAAACCATTAAAAGATTTGAACAAAACCTAGCACAATTTGTAAATGGCAAGACAGAAAAACTTAGATATGCTATTGGAAGACAAAGATGGTCGTAAAACAAGGAAGGTTTGGGATATGCCCCTAAAAAATAAATAAATATTTTATAAAAATTCTTTTGATTAAAAAAATCATGCTTAAATTCTTCATTCACTACTTATAAGTCATATGGAAGAAATGAGGCATATTGTAAATGCTTATCATATGAATAAAGTTATTCACAAGATAAATTATAAGGGTCAAAAATTTGAAAAATTAACCATTGGAACCACTCATTAAAGCCTTGGATACCCAAAGCTGACCTTCACGGACCCAAGAAATTGGGTACCAAAAAAGAGTTATTTGATTATTTTGTAGGTATGCCCTAAGTCATATGGGAGTCAACGAAATGGTCATGGTGATAGCGCTTTCTCAAAATATGACGGGAGGACAAATCAAAGCGTTCATCTTCACACCCAAGGATGGAGGATTGTTCACATTTGTGTGAAACTCAAAAGGCTAAAATTATTAGTGTAGGAAATATATTAACAATTATCATCTTGATTGAAAATGTTCTACTAGTTGCTGGTATTAAACATAAATTAATAAGTATAAGTCAATTATGATGAGAAAGATTATAAGGTTCTATTTGATAAAAAAAAAAATGCATAATTACGCATCTATAATGATAAAATATATTTATTGCATCTCGACATGAAAAATGTATACACCTTTGCTTTTGATAGTTCTAGTTAGGTTTAAGATGTGAAATGTCTTGCTGTTATAAATGAAACTAACTGGTATGGCATCGAAAATAGGACATGCTAACATGGATTTGATTCATAAATGAAAATAAACATGATTTAGTTAAGGTTACCTAAAATCAAGTTTGTTAAAGAAAAATTGTAATGCATGTTCAACTAGGAAGAAACATAAAACATTCTTTGTCAAAAGAAGAAATATATTTTAAAAATTCTAGACCATTAAACTGCTGGCTTTGCCCAGATAGATTTGTTTGTCCCAGTAGGGTTGCAAGTTGTGAAACAATTTTATGCATTGTAATTGTTGCTGATTTTCACGTTTACATGGGATATTTTTCTTACTCACAAAAATTGAAGCACACACTGCATTTACAAATTTTTGTAAAAAGGCACAAAATGAAAAATAGGTTGCCCTATCACCAATATTCGTAGTGATAGGAGGTAGAAGAGTTGATAATCAAGATATTGAAAAAATATGGCATGATCACGGTTTTCACACAACTTCCTGCACTTAGAACACCTCAAACAAAAAATGGAGTTGTTGAACGTAAAAATAGATCTCTCAAGAAATGGCTAGAGAACCATGTTAAATGAACATATTTACCTAAGTATTTTTGGGTTTGAAGCTGTAAATACAGCTTGTTATATTATAAATGTATAGTCATTAGATCAAAATCTTGAAAAGACTCCTTACGAGGCTTTGAAAAGGAAATTACCCAATTGGATATTTCAAGTATTTGATTGAAATGCTTTAATTCTAAATGACAAAGATAATTTGGGTAAATTGATGCTAAATGATAAAGGCATAGTTCATTGGATATTACTAATAACAAAGCTTATAGAGTATATAACAAAGAACTTTAACTATTGAAGAGTCTATAAATGTTGCATTGATGAAAATATATTCTGTCAACCTAAGACATGATGATAATGAGATTGATATTAATGCTGGCTTACAGGGAAAATAATGATAAAATATTAAATTCAAAGATCAAAATCTATCAAGACTCTAATAAAGAAGAAAGTATGAAAAATGCATTCTCATCTTGAAACAAGATCAACAATTTCCTAAATCTTTAGAGAATGTTAAAGATCACCCTATTGATCAAATTCGAGGTGACCCCTCATAAGGGTAATTACACGGTCTTCACTTAGAAATGTGTGTACTAAACATGGCTTTTGTATCGGAAATTGAGCCTAAGACTATTGAAGAAGTTGAAACTGATGAGTTTTGGTTAATGGCCATGGAAGAAGAGCCTTAACCAATTTGAGAAGAAACAATGTTGGACATGGTTCCTAGACCTACCCATCAATCAGTTATTGGACACAAATGGGTTTTTCGTAATAAAAAAGATTGAAAAGGCATTATCATTAGAAATAAAGCTAGTTAGTAGCCCAAAGGTTTTCAACCAAGAAGAAGGAATTGAATATGAAGAAACCTTTGCACCCGTTAGCTCGACTTGAAGCTAATTAAAAATGCTTATTAGCGTTGCTTCCTATAAAGATTTTAAATTATTTTTTTTAAAGGATTGTCAAAACTGCTTTTTAATGGGTCATTTCCGAAGAATATTTATGTTGAACAACCACCCGGTTTTGGAAAATCACGAATTTCCAAATCAGGTTTTTTTTTAAAGACCAAAGCCTGTATGGCTTGAACAAGCCCCAAGAGCATGGTGGAAAGATTAAGTGGATTTCTTCTGGAAAAAAGGCTGTACAAGAGGAAAAATTGACACTACCTTATTTACCAAAAATTAAAAATGATGATTTACTCATTTGTGCAAATATATATTGACGATATTATTTTTGGATAAACAAATGAAAATATGTGCGTGAATTTTTTAAAAATTATGCAAATAAAATTAATTAAAATGAGCATGATGGGTGAACTAAATTTCTTCTTGGGTCTTCAAATAAGCAAAGTAAAAATAGGAATCGTCTCAAACCAATCTAAATATATAAAAGATTTCTCAAGAAATTTGGGATTAGAATTCAAAAATTTATGCACCCCCAATGAATTCAACAACTAACTCGATTTAAAGATGAAAAATGGGAAAAAATGTTGATATTAAACAAATAGAGGAATGTCTGAGTTTACGATATATTTAAACGGCAGTAGGCCAGGATATCCATGTTAGTGTATACTTATGTGATTAGAATTTCAATAAGTCCCAAAAGAATCCATTTAATTGCCGTTAAAAGAATTTTTCGATTATTACTTGGCACTAATAGATCTAGATTTATGGTATCCTAAATTCACTAATTGGATTTAGTAAGTTATTCAGATGAGATTTGCCAGGGTGCAAAATTGATCGGAAAAGTACAAGTGGTACGTGTCACTGTATAGGAAACTCACTTGTTTCTTGGTTAGTAAGAAACAAAATTCGGTTTGCTCCTCTATGCTGAAGCAGAATATATTGCCGCAGGCAGTTGTTGTGCTCAAGCTTTATATGAAGCAACAACTTGAAGACTTTAAATTAAAGTTTGATCATAACCTATTAGATGCGATATAATAGTGCTATAATATTTTAAAAATCCTATTCTCAATCACGAACTTAACCAATTGAAATTAGACATCATTATTGTTGACTTGTTCAAAAAGGAGATGTAGAAATGAGTTTATAAGTACGATTTTCAATGGGCTGACATTCTTCACCCCCCAAAACTACTCCAAGAGGATCGTTTCTGCACCATTCGTCGAGAAACGGTATGTGTAGACCGACAGATATTGCCA
>CM018901.1:10671496-10678996 GCA_009663005.1 Actinidia chinensis
TTTAATTTGGTCCGCTCTTTATAAATCTGTGGCATTGTCATAAGATTCCAAACCGAATTTCCTCCACCTTTGGGAGTTGCAACTCCTTTCTGCTTATAGCCTTTTAGCATCAAAGTTGCATTGTTCACTGCTTTTAAAAAGAATGATGTTCAATTTAAACAACGTGTAGTGCATGACACAACTTACGAAAACCAACAAACAGTGAATCCCCATTCAATTGAAGTTTTGTATGGTGTTTCTTGTATGACCAAAGTGCAATCCTCCAGACATAGACTCCAATCTTTTCGGTTGGGGTTTACTGTCATTCTCAAGATTTTTAATCTCTCGGTTCAAACAACTTCAGCTGGTCATAGTTTGTGGATTATAGGTGGTGGCTACTCGGTGATGTATTCCATTATTTTTGCATAAATGCTTCAATGGTTCGTTGGCAAAACTGGCGTACCTTGATCACTGTTATGACTCTAGAAGTTCAACCCTACTGAAAAGGTTAGACTGAGAAAACTACAACAACTTTAGAATCGTTAGAGGGAAAGCCTTTGCTTTAACCCATTTCGAAACATAATCACAGGAGCAGTATATAAAAAAAGCCAAATGAATAGGAAGGTCCCATTAAAATACCATGCCCATACATAAAAAATCTTCACAATATAAAATAGGAGTTTGCGGCATTCATTCTACGGGATAAACTACCCATTCTTTGACATCTCAAAATCTGCAAAATGGGATGAGAGCCCTTGAAATCAGAGTTCCCAATAAAATCCACTGTCTAAAATTTTCATAGCTGTTCTTTGGGTACAAAAAATATCACCAAAATGCATAGCTATGACAATAGTGAGAATGGAATGATTTTCATCATCCAAGTACACATCTACAAATAAATGATCAGAACCTCTTTTCCAAAGGGTCTGGTCATCCAAAACATAATAATAGAGTCATTTTTAATTTTGTGTTTCTTTGCCTTATTAAATAGTATGTACTATTCCAGCCAATAGGAAATGACGATACAGCAACCAAGGTTCCTTACCTTTCAGATGCAAAAGCTATTCATCGGGGAACATCTCCGAAATCAGCAATGATTCTTCCTCAAGCACAAGTCTGCTCAAAATGATTGCCACAGAATTGTCAGCTCCTCTTTGATCTTGATTTCCAAATTAAACTCTTGAACAAAAAACAAAAGCCAAATGAAATAGAGAAGGGTCCATAAAATCCATGCCCATTACTAAAAAATTTCACAATCAACTAGGAGTTTGCGGGGCATTTTCATTTCTACGGGATAAATACCATTCTTTGACATTTCTCACAAACTCTTTGCAAAATGGGAAGCAGCCTTAAATAGAGTTCCCAATAAAATCCAATGTCTAAAATTTTCCTAGCTGTTCTTTTGGGTCCAAAATATTCCACCAAATGCATAGCTTATGACAATAAAGGAGAATGGAATGATTTCTCATAAGGTACAAATCTACAAAAAATGATCAGAACCTATTTCCAAGGTATGGTTCATTCCCAAACATTATACTTAGAGCATTTTTAATTTTGTGTTTCTTGGCCTTATTTAAATTAGTAGGAGGTAATATTCCAGCAACTAGGAAATTACATATCAGCAACCAAGGTTCCTACCTTTCAGATGCAAAAGCTATTCATCGGGGAACATTCCGAAATCAGCAATGATTCTTCATCAAGCACAAGGCTTGCTCAAAGGATTGCCACAGAATTGTCAGCTCCTCTTTGATATTTATTTCCAAATTAAACTCTTGCAACAAAAAACAAAGCAAATGAAATAGGGAGGAAAGGTCCCATAAAATCCATGCCCCATACATAAAAAAATCTCACAATATAAAATAGGAGAGTTTGCGGGGCCATTTCATTCCTACGGGATAAACTACCCATTCTTTGACATTTCTCCACAATTTGCAAAAATTGGGAAAGCAGCCTTAATAGAGTTCCCATTAAATCCACTGTCTAAAATTTTCCTAGCTGTTCTTTTGGGTCCAAAATGTCCCCAATGCATAGCTATGACCAATGAAGTGAGGAATGGAATGAATTTCATCATATTAGGTATACACATCTACGAATAAATTGATCAGAACCTATTTTTCAAAGGGGATGGTTATCCCAAAACATTAATCTTAGAGTCATTTTTAATTTGTGTTTTTGCCTTATTCAAATCAGTAGGTAATATTCCAGCAACTAGGAAATTTACAATATCAGCAAACCAAGGTTCCTTACCTTTCAGATGCAAAAGCTATTCATCGGGGAACGTCTCCGAAATCGGCAATGATTCTTCCTCAAGCGCAAGTCTGCTCAAATGATCTGCCACAGAATTGTCAGCTCCTCTTTGATCTTTGATTTCCAAATTAAACTCTTGCAACAAAAGAATCCAGCGTATGAGTCTCGGTTTGGATTCCTTTTTTGCCAATAGGTACTTGAGGGCTACATGATCTGAAAAAACAATCGCTTTAGATCCTAATAAGTATTATCTAAATTTATCCAAGGAAAACACAATGGCTAAAAGTTCTTTTTCTATGGTTGAATAATTGCATTGAGCGGAGTTCAGCGTCCTTGACGCATAGCAAATGACATGACTTTTCTTTCCATTTTGTTGGCCAAATACAGCTCCTACGGCATATTTACTTGCGTCACACATGATCTTAAAGGCATATCCCAATTTGGTGGTTGTATAATTGGTGCTAAAGTGAGTATAGCCTTCAACTTGTCAAATGCTATTCGACAATCTTCTTCCAAGTCAAATGGCACATCCTTTTGCAACAACCTTGACAATGGCCAAGAAATCTATGAATTTCTCTAACATTAGTAGGGTATGGTAAGCTTATAATCAAATTAACCTTTTCCTTGCAACCTCAATACCCCTAGTTAAAACTACATGACCTAGACTTCCCTGTTGAACCATGAAATGGCATTTTTCATAATTTAAAACCAAGTTTGTGTTAATACATTACTCAAGACCTTAGACAAATGATCTAAACATTGATCAAAAGAGTTGCCATAACCAGTAAAGTCATCCATAAATATTTCAATGCAATTTTTAATCAAGTCAGAAAAAATACTCATCATGCATCTTTGAAACATACCTATGGCATTACACAATCCAAAAGGCATACGTCGATAAGCGAAGGTTCGAGCTACAACTATTTGATAATAACCAGAAAATCCATCTAAGAAATAGAAAAATGGCTTACCAGCCAGCCTTTCAAGCATTTAATCGATGAAAGGAATTGGAAAATGATCCTTTTTTGTGCTAGCATTCAACTTCCTGAAATCGATGCACATTCTCCACACATTCTAAACTCTCATGGGAACGAGTTCATTTTGTTCATTGAGAATAAGAGTAAGACTAGTTTTCTTGGGAATCACATGCACCAGACTTATCCATTGACTATCGGATATGGGATAAATGATCCCCTGATCCAATAACTTCAGAATCTCTTTCATAACAATCTCTTTTCTCATGTCTGGTTTAAGTTTTGTGCTGATGTTCACCTCACTGTTTTGGCATCGCTTTAATAAAATTCGGTGGCATACAAATTGCAGGGCTGATTCCTTTTATGCTGGCCAACGTCCATGCCAATCATTGTCTTATTTCCTTCAAAAAACCCTCATACTTTCCTCCTGGCCTTTCGGTTAGATCATTCCAATAATCACTGGCAAGGTTTTCAATCCTCCTCCAAGTAACATACGTTAAAGGTTTGGGTAAGGCTTCAACTCAACTTTGGTGCCTGTTCAACAGAATGTGAAAACTTTCTGAAAACTTGTAGTTTTAAAGGTGATTACCAAATTGGTTTGGCATTTCAGGAGAGTGCAAGACATAATTGGCTTTTCTTTCATGCCTTCATTATTCATCCGATTCTCCCAGCTTTGCTTCTTTATCTGTCTTGCTTCGATTTGCAATAATGGAAGTTCAACTCCATCTTTTATTAAATTTTGGCTCAAAATCATCTGCACAATGGTGTCAATAAACATCAAATATTACAAATAGATTCAGAGTCTTCTGGATATTTCATAAGCATCAATCAAAATGTTAATGTTCTAATTTCTCCATCAAACTCAAAGAGAAAGTACCTTATCACATCCATCTTATGTTCTTGTCTTGTTGCCATTTTCATAAATGGTCTGGCTAACAATAATTAGATGAATTTGAATCAAACTTATTATCCATGTCAATATGTAAAAAATCCACAGGAAAATCATTGTTCATTAATCTAACTAAACAATCTGCAACAATGCCTTCAAGATAGCATTAGACCTATCCCTAATTGAATTATTAACCACCACGTGTTTCCTTTAGAGTCCCTAGATTCAAAACCGTATAAATTGAAATGGCATAACATTATCGATGCTCCTTAATCACACATAGCCCTTTCTAACTTATGACTGCCAATTACACAAGGTTATAGTCAACTCCTGGATCCTTGCATTTTTGAGCAATTTCCTTTGGTATGATGACTGATCCAAAGTCTCTCTAACTCTTAATTTTTTTTCATTATTGTTTGCTACTTTTTGTTGGTGCACATTCTTTAAGAAGAAATTTGGCATATCGTGGAATTTGCTTAATCGATCCAGCAATGGAATATTGACCTTCCACACCTTTCGAAAGGTCCTAAAATTTCATTTTCAGGCCTCTTCCTTCTTTGTTTTAGGTAACGCTAACAGGAAATGGAGTGCAACCAAAAGTTTTTGAATTAGGAAAAAACAGTGTTTACTTTTCCTACTTTCCTCTTCAGTTGCTGCCTCTAAGATTGTTGGTGCTCACAAAACAGAAAAGCTGGTTCCCTTTTTTTTCTCTTTATGGGTATTGTCAATTTTTGCGGGGTTATGTCCTGCACACTTCCCGTGCCAACTCATTCAAAGAGTTCTGGGCACAAGCATTCACTCTTAGTGTTTAATCTCTGCTTGAGAATGCAGTTTTCCCTTTATTAGTCCTCAAGTTTATTCAATGATGATGGAAGCTGCAACTTGGGTTTCCAATTCTGGATGCTTGCCCTTTTTCCTTGTTGGAACATTTGTGTGTTAGGGGGCCTAAAGATTTCACAATTTCTCCAAAGATATACGTGAGCTCGCTGCTTAGTTAGGTGGAGGGTCCGTTTATTATGGCCAAAAGACTGATACTACTGCGGTTACAAAGGTGTCCATATCTCAAATTCGGTGGTCCTCTCCACCGGGGTTTGTATTGGGTTTGAATCTAGGACATACTTTCTCGGTGGTTTGGGCCAACCCCTATATCGCATTCACTTGAGGATTTACTCCTCTTGAAGGTGTGGCACAACAGTGGAGTGTTTTGGAAATGCACAAACGCCACAAACTCTGTGATTCTTAACTATCCAAAGCTAACTTGTCTAAACCAAAGAAGTTAGTTTTGAAAGTTGTGATTCAATATTGGACTTCATTACCTCCGTTACTTTCTGGTCGTGTTGTCTACCTTGATCAAATTGGTGTAAGTTTGCTGCCATCATGGGGAAATTAAAATCTCTTGCGTTCTTTAGGAGTTCCTTTTTCTACAAGTAAATCCACACTTTTTAATGTCCTAATCATGCTTCGGTCCTTAGCAACAACCCTTCATAAAAATATTGCACAGCAATAATTTGTAAGAAATTTGGTGTTGTGGGAAACTTGCGCACAGCTGGCTAAAACATTCCTAGTACTCATATAAAGTTTCTCCATTGCTTTGGCAAATCCCACTGATTTCCTTACGAATTTTTCCAGCCCTTGAAGCTGGAAAGAATTTTTCTAGGAACTTTCTCTTCAAGTCATTCCACGTTCTTATTGATTTTGAAGGAAGGTAGTAAAGCCAATCCTTTGCTTTGTCTGCCAATGAGAAGGGGAAAGCCCTCAATTTAATTTGTTTTTCTGTCACTCCCTATGGCTTCATGGTTGAGCAAACAACATGGAATCCTTTCAAGTGCTGGTGGGGTCCTTACCTGCAAGGCCACGAAATGTAGGTAGTAAATGAATCAATCCTGATTGAACTCAACTGCCTACCTCAATCTCAGGAAAAATTAGATACATAAAGGCTGCTGGTCACGTTGGGATTGTTAACTCCCTGAAAGTCCGTAGTGTACAATGTCTTCTCCTTCAAAAACCACTAGTCTTTTTGCCTTCCTATTTGCTTTTGCTGTTCTTCAATCTCGGATCAAAAAATTAGTTCACCTGTACGAAAGATCTTGGCATAAACAGTGGAAATATAAAACCTAAATAAAATGCTGGAATAATAACACAAAACATAAAATTAGTTTTTTTTAAAAGAAAACTACTTTAAAACCCGAAAATTGTTCAAAAACCTAGACAACGATGGAATTTGCGCCTGATAGGTACCACTGGTTTTGCTTAGAATGTCGTTTCCCTTCAAAAATCTTCTTCTAGTTCTTTTATCCTATTAACCTAAGGAAATGAGTCTTAATGATAAGAGATAATCCCCTAAAATATAGGAGATTTGATTCTATAAATAAATAGATCTCCAATCCCATCAGGTTTCCTACAATATAGGATCCCCATTAAGCTAGTTTCCCACCAAATAGAACAAAATCTGTTTTCCAATTGCATCAGATTCCTGTGTTGAAAACAATCTCTTTTGGACATGGACCCTTCATCCAAGTTGTACCCCTGGAAGTGTAGATGAGTTTGGACTTTTGAATCACCAGATTTCGATATTTGAAACTCTAGATATTCCCATTTGAGTGTTGCATGCTCGAACAAAAAATCCTACCGCGAACAAGATTCAGGCCTGACTTTGCAATTCCAGTTGGAGGCCCAAACGAACTCTGATTTCTGCCCATGATACCTTTCTAAAAATCTTAATATGTGTACTTCAAAAATTGCTACTTTTAATGCAAGAATCATGTGCACATGAACCCAACATTTCCAGAGCAACACCTCTGCGTTTCCTCACCACACTAAGAAAAGAAAATTTAAATAAATCCTACCTATCTATTCATTATTATACTCCTTAATAGTACCTAGCAAGTTCGAAGAAAACGCGGGGATGACCAACATCATTACAACTCGTTTACGTTCCTTGGCATTTACTGGCTAAAGCCCAACATAATCAAGTCCTAGAAATCAAAATGATATAAACAAACTAAACGTGAATGAATAAAATTGAATGAATAGCAGGAGAACGGTAGAGGAGGACATGCAGCTTTCACCCCCCCCCCCCCCCCCCCCCCTTGCACCACTCCCCAATAACAATTCCTACAAAAAGAAGAAACAAAAATAAAAATCAGATGCGGAGAGAGAGTGTGTTAAAAAATGCACAAATTGTGGGTTAATGAGCCAATACCAGCAAAAAGAAATGAAATATAGGCATGGTAGTGTTATTAAAGGCGAGAGGCATATCAAAGCGCAAAAACCTATGGAGCCTCAGGCGCAAGGCGAGACGCGCATTATTGACATAAAAATTAAAATATAATATACATTTGATAGATATAAGGCGCAATTCATTAAAGTAGTAAATCAAAAATGTCTTACAAAATATTAAAAAAAAATTAA
>CM018901.1:10683996-10701496 GCA_009663005.1 Actinidia chinensis
TTTGACGAACTCGAGTCAAGTTCTTCCTCAGTGGAGGAGAATGATGCGGATAAAATTGTTTTATTTATTTATTAATTCTTGTTATTTTTTAACTTTTGTAATCACTTGTTTTTATTTTAGAGTTACTTATAATTTTATTTAATTAGGAGTTTTTGTATATTCGGAGTCTTATTTTAATTTTAGAAGTATCAAATTAGAATTTTATTTAATTTAGGAGTTTTAGTATTTTTAGGTAGTATTATTTTAACATTTAGTAGCATCAAATAGGATTTGTTTTTTTATTCTATTTAAGGGGGTTTGTTTTGTTATAATGGAAAACAGATTATGATGATTAATAAGCGAAAAACGATTTTGTTCTTTCTTCCAACGTTTGATTCTGGCGAAGCCAAACTCTCCTCCCCTTCTTTCTTTGATTCTGGCGAAAGCCAAAACTTCCCCCTCCTTTCTACATTCTGGTTACTTTATCTATTTTTTATATCGATTAATCGTGGACAACAAATTTTATTGTTTCCTACGCAGCATTGTTGGAGATGCACGACAAAAAACAAGAATAGGATTACTGTGCCGAATTGGCAATCAATAACAAAAAAACCAAACTAAGTAACAATGACAAAAGGTAGAAGGGTAGGGGGAGTTTGGCTTCCGCCGAAATCAAAAAAGAATGGGAGATGGAATTTCGGCTTCCGCAGAATCAAAGTTGGAGAGAAAAACAGTTGTCTTTCTTTTATTCGAAATCATAAACTGTCTTTCTTTCTTAACAAACCCATTACATAGACACCCTAACCCTAAAACAAGTACTAAAAAATAAATGAGCCCAAATACAATAAGCCCAAAACCAATAAACCTAAACCTAAATAATTGAGTTTCAAACAAATAATTCAAATAAAATAAGGCTCACTGAAGACTAATAGCCCAATGGGCTATGCATCAGGTCCAGTGAACTTCCACTGTCTAGCCATAATGAAACTGGGTAGCGCCTTCTGGATCACTGCGTCTATAAACACGGGTAATAGGATTTCGGAATCCCGGTGGTCCCATCAACTCTCCAGGGTGAAGAAGCTCGACTCCGTCAAAAAAAGGAGTGTGTTCGCTGGACGACTCTGGTAATAATCGAGAGGTCTCTGTAGGGGGGGCACTTCTGGCAAAAAAAAAATCCCCATCGCTAGTAATCCATGTTGATCGTCAGAAGCAGGACGAGACCTGGGTATCATCCAACGCACCACCCCTCTCGGTGCCCAGTCCCCCCTCGCTGTTTTCACCTCGCGTTTTCTTCCATTAGGCTAAAATAGCATCAATATTTCTTTAGGTGCACGGGGAAATAGGTAATGGTGCTGGTTTAATTCGGGTAGTAGGGTATCAATTGAAGGCTCCTGGGTAGGCCTCATAAAATGGGTCGTAGGATAAGCAAATGACCTGTAAAAACAATCAATCCTCAATATTCAAAAGTAGAGCTAATACCAGAATCTGGGGGAAGGTCATAACATAATTCCTTAGGCCCACTTCACTTCAAAATCTTTAAAAACGGTCCAGCACTAACGAGCACAACAATTTCCTTGTGTACCAGAGATACCGCTCGGGACAAGACGAACCAAACATGTCTCCTACTTGGAACTTCCCGCCGACGTCGACGTTAATCAGCTTGAAATTTATATTGAAAATTACTATCAATTAATTACTTTTCTTTTTCTGATCTCATCATGCCAATTCTCGGATGTGTCTAGCAAAAGACTCTGCTGACTCTGACACCCTATGTGTGGCGACATAGGCAACAGATCTATTGGTTTTCCTATGGTTTAAAAACCCGTGAACAACTTCGAAATGTCATATACCATATACCTATTGACAAAGCTATTATAAGCAACTGAGAGGTAGGAAGAATAGAATTCCAATTCCTATTGCTAATCACAACCAACCAGCACCAAAGAGATTCCCAAGATTTCTATTGACGACCTCATTTGGGCCGTCAATTTGCGGGTGTAAGGCTGGTATGAGGAATTTTGAGTTTGGTGTGGCCTACCATGTGCCAAAGTGTTTCCAAAAGTAACTCATAAAGAACATCCCTATCAGACACAGGACTTAGGAAGGCTATCACTTAACAATTTCACTAGTAAAGCTTTGGGCAACTTGAGAGTCCTCCAATCTTAGCACATGGGAGATGACCATTTTAGAAAAACGGTCTACAACAACAAAAATAAGAGTCGTATTTCCCGAAATGTACAGGAAGACCCAACACAAAGTCCCATGCTAACATCTTGCCCAAGACAATCTGGCACCGGAAGTGGTGTATAAATACCATAAATTTGCTTACGATGTTTGGCCACCTTGACATGTGCGACATTGATACACATTTCTGCCACATCTCGTTTGAGAGTTGGCCAATATTGATGCACTACCTCCTCGATATCACGCCAAAAGTCCAACAAAGGCCACCCATGATCTCCCATACTAAGAATCCTCACAAAAGTGCGAGGGATACTACTTGGTAGCGCGAATAAGAATCCTTCGGACTGATATAATCTCCCAATAGATGGAGGATTGGAGCTCCAGGCAAATAAATAAAATCCGCGAAATCTTGCATTGATTATAATCCTCTTAAGTCGTTCAAAATTCAAATCCAACCACTTTGCACTAAGAGCCCGAAAGGAGAAATGCACGACGATTAAGGCATCAATCAGCGCTTTATTCCCTCAACCCCAGAACGAGGTTTTAAAACAAATGTAATCTTGAAGGAACTCAAGCCAGCGACTCATGGCAGAAGTTAACTTCCTTTTTGGAGTTAGATAACGTAAGGCGTCAGATCTGAATATAGGACAAATTCATGCGGAAGTAAATAATGTCTCCAAAAGCAACAATCTTGAACAATACCTACCGCATATATTTTTATCATAAGTGGATTATCGTTGTTTCGCCGTCATTTATTCTCACTAAAGTAAGCAAAACGGGATGTCGCTCTTGACTCAATAACCCACCTATACCAATACCAGAAGCATCATAACCTACTTCAAAAACTCGCAAACAATTTGGAAGGCGCTAAGCGGTGCTTCCAGTATCTTCTTTTTAACCATCCCCAAATGCTTTGGTCATGTATTTGTCCATTGAAATTCACCGTTCTTAGGCAATCATAATGGGAGACATGATGGTGCTAAACCCTCGAATGAATCGACGATAAAAAATTAGTCTAGCCCATGAAAACTACGAACGTCATTAATAGATTTGGGCTCATGCCAATCGACGATTGCCCTGAATTTTGGAAGGGTCAGCAGAAACGCCCTTGGATGAAACCACGAATCCTAAGCAGCAACACTATCAGATGAAAATGAACATTTTTTTAGATGCGTAAGTTTTTCTCTTTGAAGTGTACGCCACCTGACAAAGATGGTCCAAATGTTGCTCATTGATTTTACTATAAATGGGATTTCATCAGAAGTAGACTACCAAGAATTTACCAGAAAGGTCTGAGTACTTGATCATCACTCGCATAAAGTAACTCCAGAGCATTAAAAGGCCGAATGGCATGCTAATCATCTCGTACAAACCCATCCTTTGTTTTTGAAGGCAGTTTTCCCATTCCTCCCAGGACGGATTCGAAGTTGATGGTAATCGCACTTTTCAGATCAATTTTTGGAAAAAACAGTGCTCCAACCCATCAGGGTCAAACATATCATCAATTCTAAGGATAGGAAAATGGTACTTGATAGTGATTTTATTAATGGCGCGACTATCCACGCACATTCCGTCCATGAACCGTCTTTTTTAGGGGTGAGAAGTGCGGGCACGGCACACGACTCGTACTCTCCCTAACGTACCCTTGTTTAAGAGATCACCCATCGGAGCGCTGCACTCAGCATGTTCACTAGGGTTCATCCTATAATGAGGTAAATTGGGGAGAGTAGCTCCGGAACAAGATCAGTAGCGGGTTGAATGTCACGCATCTGAGGTAAATTGTCAGGGAGATCGACGGAAAACCTCATGGAATTCTTGCAGATAGAAGTTACTTCCTCAGATGCGTATCTTGACGCTCTAGGAAGTCTCATGCGCCACGACTGGCAAATAACATGGATTGATCATGATCGCTCCTTTCGAACTCCTTTCGGACTGATAATGTTCAGTATTTACCATTTGTTGGATTTTCTTTCTTTGTTTTGGAATGCAGGCTTTGGTTGAAGCGAGTTTACTTGCTTCGCTTGTTCTCATTCTAAAAGGAAGAACAATAATTTGAGCGTCCGTAAATAGTGACATCCATGTCAAGGCCAAGTCGACCCAAATTATTTGTCGCAAACCTCCATAGGCACCACATCGCACCAATTTTGGTCACATAGAAAGGAATCTAATTGGGAGAAAGACATCTTTTGCTTTATTGGAAATTGACGATGGTTCAACCCAAGAGACATGGTACGGATAGGATGGGGACTGGCTTTAACCCAAGGCGGGAGACAGTGGATGAGAAACAGCATTGATACAACTCCCGCTATCTATATGACCTGCAATCCTTTTGCTCCGCATTTGATGTTACGTGTGAAAGATCGCATTAAAACGCCTTCCATCATTGGTCCTCTTTAGCCTTGTGTCAAAGCACACCTAACAACACCTAGGTGACATCTCCTCCCTTACATTCTCGTCAGACTTGGGAGATTTTTTCCAAGTCTGGCTCAATAAGTTGCTCTTCAATATCATCCCGCTCATAGTTCCTGACCATGTGAGTTTGACAAAGAGGTTCGGTTTGCCACAGTGGGCGTCTTGTTAACCAAAACTTGGCATGTATAGCATTGAGCGTTGATTTCACATCCCTGTAGATTGAACTAAAATGCCCTTTTCTACCGTCTCTAAGAGGAGGTGCGGTCGTGGGTACTGACCTAGACGTTGTAAGGTAACATGAGTTTGGGTGTGTTTCGACTCTCAAAACGAGCCAAAACTAGGTTTGCTGACTATCTCATATTTTTGAACAAAGGTGTTTCCCTGGTCATAGTGTCAACTTTCACCGTAGAACAAGTTCTTTCCTAAGGTCGTCATTTAGACCATGTCGAAAACGACTCGGGGTCAGTCTCTCGTCCTCCCCTAAGTTACAATGCATAAGATATCCTCAATAATTGCGCAACATATTCGGTGCTGGTTTTGTGAACTTGACAAAGATTTTCTAACTTGTCGTAGCATATCACCTTCATAGACTGAGGGAGTATTTTTTCTTTCAATTTTTTTCCTTTTCATCTCAACCCATCAAGTTCGGGAGGTTGTCGTCATTGCTTAGTAAGTACGCTGCCAAAAAGTTTAGCTCTGCCGATTAGTTTTATTTAGCAAACTTGGACTCAAAGAAGTGACCCTCTCACTCAACGCATCCAATCGTGAAAGCTTTGGGATCAAGGCGACCATCAAGGTGGGAGCCTCAACGTTGAATGATAGGATCTCTAGGTTCATTTGCCGGTGTAGTTTGGAGGTCGCCTAGTACTGGTTGATTGGGTTGGCCTGGACCGCTCCATTACCACTCATCTTGGTGGCGATCTCTTAATTTGTTGCACAAGCCGTTGAGCTGTTTCGGCCTAGTTCGGAAGTCTTCTTATCTTTTGGTCCTAGGGTCTCTATGGTGTGGGGTTCCATGATAGGGAAAGACTCGGTGTAATGAACGACCACACGCAAACGCATAAAACGAGCCACTACTAGACACAACTAAAGGAAACTGTAATATAGGATCAATTTTTTTTTTAATTTTAAAATCAGCGGACTCACTCACGCATGACTGACTCCGTAAAACAAAAGAGAACTAGCATGCATCCATTTCACTAAATTGTGGTGGCGGGTTAGACTAGTGTGATGTAGGACGTACCGACAGTAGTTAAATGAGTTCCCAAAGGTACTGACTAAGCCCCCAATTAATATAAGACAGATACAATTAGAGGTCTCAAGGGTACAATAAATTTTTTTTCTTTTTTGGGGGGGACAGTTATGGAAATCAAGCACCTATGAACACATGTCCGTATTTGAACTTGCAAATTATACTACAAATGGAATAGAGTTCAGGACTACTGAGTTGGATCCGACTGAATTCGCAATTATTAGGAAACTAATTGGCCCAAACTTGTAATTTTTTTTTTGGAGATTCCTCGCTTACTGCTTTGTAATTTCTGAACTTTTCTCCCACTGTCTGAAATATCGGAGCTTTACCTATGATCTGATATTTCTATAACTTTGTTTTACCAAAACTTAACCACTGATCTGATATTTTTTTTTGAAATCTTTGTCCCACTGATCTATATTTCTGAACTTTTTTTCCACTGATCTGATATTTTTCGCTGACTACTACCTAGTGCTGAGTTTGGCAAGAGTGCTGACGGTGGCAAGCTGAGCGGCGCTGATTAGGCGCGTGGCCGCGTGTGCATAGGGAGTGATGCCACTCGTCGTCTCAAACAGTCGTCGCGTGGCGCGTGAGTGAATGTAGATCTCCAGCTGCGATTGTGAGGTGGCCCCTGCGAGGTTAATGTGTGTGTTGTCTTTGATGATTCCCTCTTCTCGTCGAGACGGCCATAGTGGTTTCTATAAAAGTCGTTTTTGACAACTTTTGTATAGGCCCTAGACTCGAACATTCGATTTGACCAAATCGGGATTCGATTAATCCATTGTGTCCTTCCCTTCCCAGGAGTATTATTGGTGCTATTGGGGACTCCGGGGCAAGGGGTGGGTGGTCGCGGATGCATTTTGATTGAGAACAGAATTGTAGTTTTTGGGGACTGGGATCGATTCGGCTCTAAATCCCAATTTAATGCCGGATGGCAATCAATAACAATCAACATAAGTAAAATGACAAGAAGGTAGAATGGGAGGGGGAAGTTTAGCTTCCCCGGACAAAGAAGAATGGAGGGCAAAGTTCGGCTCCTCGCCGCCATACTCAAAGGTTGGGAGAGAAAAACATCGTGCTTTCTTTATTCAAATCATAATCTGTCTTTCTTCATAACAAACCACCATTTAAATCAGAACCTAAACAAGTACGAAAAATAAATGGGCCCAATACAAAAGCCCAAAACCATACCTAAACTAAATAAATTAAATTTAAAAAACAAATAACTCAAATAAAATAAGGCTCACTAAAGTACTAAATTAGCCCAATGTGAACAGTCCACTATCTAGCCATAATGAAACTAGATACGCCTTTTTGGATCTGCGGCTATAAACACGGGTAATAGGAGGTTTGGATCCGGTGTCCCCACCAATCACCAATATGCATCAAACATGCAATGGAAAATCTGAAGACCAGAGCGTATCTGATGTAACCTGGAAACTCAACGAACATAAAACTACTAATTGCAGTCAATATATATAATTATTGAGTATATCTGACAGTAAATTATAATTTGAGTATATCTGACAGGAAATTAAGGGATATAGAGAGATAAAAAAGGGGAGAAACCCTAGAGTTTACGAGGGGCCCTGAATCCTAAGAATAATAGAGGGAAAAAGAAATGGGGGGAAATCCAAGAACTTCTAGGGGTCCTTGAATCCACGAGGAGAAGAAAAGAAGGGGGAAAGGGGAAGAGATGCATGGATCCACAGCTCTAACAAACCCAAGGTTTCTTACATCTTGACCTCCTTTCTTTGAAAGACCTGGCATATAGACTCTTCAAAACCCTGGATCATAAAATTACCAAATAACCACACACAATATTATGATGACATACCAAGGCACCACTTAATCTTCAATATCTTGTCATATCATAATACATCACCATCTGTCCTCCTGTTACATCAACTACGTATCCAATTATGAAAATAAGTTGGTGATTGAGGGTAGAAAGAAAATACACAAGTTCTTTTCTGGGTCAGAAATGAAACCACCACTGGCCGACAATCTTCAAATTGGCACATCTTTTAGCACTTTATTATACGTATGACTCGTGCCTTTTAGCACTTAGTTATACGTTTGACTTGTGCTGACGGTATAGTATGCATGCTATGTGTTCGATGACTTTAATAGGATTAGATTAGACGAACATCCTATCAGAATCTAACCATGGCACCAACGAGTTCCAGCTAACGTACAATAAACCTTTGGGAGGAGGGGGGTTTAAAACCCCACAAAAAGCAATGTAATTACACAAAAAACCAACAATGAATCATATAATGCAAGTTGAATGGTCATATATAAAGATTCATTCGAGGTAGTTGACGCGTCATTTTATACATACACGAAAAGTCAATCCAATACATTGATGATCGTGGTTCATTTTCTGACAAGTGTATAGAAATCAGACCAAGAAGCTAATAATATTCATGGATCATTCTTCGACAAAATTCTTGTAAAAAAATGAGTATTTGATGTAATTAATTTTACATTCACTTTGAATAAAAAATACCGAGGTCTTTGGTTCATTTTTTTTCTAATGAACACACAACGAATGCCTGCCGTGCGTTTTGATATGTGATAGTATAGGCCTGCAGAACAAAGGATATGTGAAGCAACCAGTTTTTATGAAAACTGTGTAAGAATTTTCATTATGGATAATGCATCTGTTTTGTAAAACATATGATACCTTCAAAGTAGAAGAACATGAGGTTAGTGTGAATAATCACTTGCAAAAATTCACGAGCTAAGGGAAGCATCTGAATATGCCACACCATAAAAATGTTAGCTCAGAAAAAAACGCATCACAAATATTTAAATAGTTAGAAAGGTAACAAAGTGCTCTTGAACAGAAAGCCCGAGAACAAAAAGACAGAGAGAAGGGGGAAAAAAACAAAGAAAAACTATGGTTATTCTGCAGAGATCATACAAATGCTTAAAGAAAAAGGCAAGCTACCCAATCACGTTAAGAGAGAGAGAGAGAGAGAGAGAGAGAGAGAGAGAGAGTTTGGAAGCAAAAATGGAGCTTTAAACCATGCCAAGTAAGATACAGATGATTCCTCATAATTTAGAAGTATAAATTCTCAATTCAAATTCTTAGGGGGAAGTGAGCAACATATGTAAAAATAAATGCTTACCGAGGGCAATGTCCGAACTGCAGATAACCATAATCCAATAATTCTTTGTTTCCACCTCGACAAAGCTGATACATATACACCTGATGCAGAGGAACACAGGAGTTCAACAACTGCAGATGATTGAACTCGATTACTCTCTGAAGCATTGTTGCCATATAGGTCATCAGACAGTGAATCAGCGAGGGTAATGCCACTGGAAGCAACTCTAGAACTATATATGAGAAAATAACAAATCTAATGAAGCAGAGTTGACGGAAAGCTATAACTACGATGAAAAACAGAAGCACTTGAAAAGAATATTTCTAGAAAGATGCATATTTAAACCTAATTCTTTCTGCAATGTAAGGAACTGCAGTCTGGTAGACAATGATGGAGTACATCTTGCAGGAGTTGGAGGAAGTCCATATGGTCCAGCAACCTGTAAAATCAAACAAAAGGAAGAAACAAATTACATGGTACATTTTTCCTAATACCAGTCCCGAACATCATATCCGTGTCATGATAATATACTCGAGAGATATTGCAAGGTAAATGGTTTTTTTGGGGGTGTCTTGATGATGACAATGATAAATGTTGGATAGCTTGATATACATTGTTGGTCCATTTCCTAACACTTTGATTTCTTGAGATCTTGTGTACAAGTCACTCCATTTGCATTTGTTTCCCATTTGCATTCTACTTCTCCTTTATACATTCTATTTCTCTCTATGCATGAATATTTGTATCTCCATGTACGAGATGGGCTTGCAAGTGAGGGAAGGTGTTGGATAGCTTGTATATATTGCCAGGCCCATTTTCTAATAACTTAAACTTTGGGGACAATTGGTAATCTAACAATAACATATCACAATATATGCTGCTGAAAGTAACGAAGTAAGACCTTTTCCTCAGAAAGTATTTACACTATCCAAAACAAATTAATTGAAGACCACCCAAGAAAGGAATGATACTAAGTAAAAAAGCTATATACCTGAGTGAAGTCACAATATTCTTCCCCAAGTGTTTGCTTCCCCGAACCTGTTGTCAATACATAAAGTATTTGTCCCAAAAGTTTTATCTACAAAACAATAAGACAGCGCAGTAAGGTTTGAGAATCGTGATCCATCACAGTTTCTACGGTTAAATGTGCTTGAAGCAAATGGGAACGAAAGAAATATGAAGAAATGTTGAGATTCAGGCACCAAACTAGCAAGAAGAAAACAATCAGAAACAAAACGAGTACTCAAAAAGACACAACAATTTACATCATTTGGCTTATAGCATACGTCCACTGGAAAGAGGAAAAAAATATTTCATTATGGAGGGAAACTTTACAAGACAAAAATACCTCCCACACCCCAAACCCAATACACCCAGGAATATATCCTAATTTTTGTATATCCTGTTACTATACAAGAAGTGCTGTCTAAATTCCTCATCGGGTACTTTCTCTCTATGGCTATAAGATTTATCTCCATCTCTTGGTAGTTTGAAACTGAGAAATGGGACCCTTATTTATAATTAAAGTGTTACGGACCTAAACGAAAAATAGAGGAAACTTTAGTGGGTTAATCTATAATTACACAAACCCAATCTTTCTTTAAACTAATTGGCCCCAAAGCGGGGAATCGCTAAAAATGGGTTGTTGGGTGGCCCAATGATGCGGGATAAAATTGTATTTAATTTATTTATTTGTTAAATTCTTGTATTTTTAATTTTATAATTATATTTTATTTTACTTAATTAGAATTTTATTTAATTAGGAGTTTTAGTATGTTAGGAGTCTTATTTTAAATTTAAGTAAGTTATCAAATAAAATTTTATTTAATTAGGAGTTTTAGTATGTTAGGAGTTTATTGTTTTAAACTAGTTTTTTTTCAATACCCGTGCCAAAGGGCACTACACAAAAAATAAAAAAAAATTATCTCATTGATTTTTTGATGATTCTTTATCGTAAAGAATAAATAATAAAAATAAAAAAAATCACAAAATAAGGTAAGTCTGTGTTACTTTCTCAAAAAAGTAAATTTAATCTAAATTAACTATTTTCTAAAACTAACAGGAAGAGAACTGTTTTTCCCACCCCCTGACAACTCACCCCTCGATATGAAGTTTTTTTTTTAATTTCAACTTTTACCGCAATTCTTTTCTCAAACCTTACAATTTTGCCATTCAATCCTTTTATTCTTTTTTAATATCTTTATTCTTTTTTTTAATATCCCTTTATTCTTTTTTTTAATACCCCTTCGATTCTTTTTTTTACTTTCATCTCTGACATTTTTATATTAAAAAAAATAAGATAAAATTTTTATAACCCTTTATTTCTTTTTCTTTTAATACTCCTTGATTTTTTTTTCTTTTTACTTTCACTTCCTAATTTTTATATAAAAAAATTATAATAAAAAATTATAACCTTTTTACTCTCATATTAGGTTTAGAAAAGAAAAAAAAATATGGATCAAAATTTAATATTTTTTTAAAATTTAAAGGATTGATTAGTTATATGTTATTTGTTATTTGAGACTATCCTTAAAAATTGATCATATATTTTTCTAGTTTGATTTATCAAAAAAACACATAAGAAAAATATAACTTTTAACGTATCAGTAGTAAAGTCAATATTACATAAAAACATAACTTCTAATCATATTCTACTCCCAAAAAAATTATATATTTTTTTATAATTTTTTGTTATATAAAAAAAAGAATCAAGGGATATTAAAAAAAGGACCAAATAACAAATACCAATAACTATCAAATCCATCGAAAATTAAAAAAAATATTAAAAAAATCTTTGATTCTATTTTTTTTCTTTTATAAAAACATAAGGTGGGAGGTAAAAAGAACAATTATAAAATTTTATCATAATTTATTTTTAGTATAAAAATTCAGAAAGTGAAAGTTAAAAATTAAAAAAATAATTAAAGGTCGGTATAAAAATAAACTAAAGGGTTATAATTTTAACAAAAAAAATTTTTTATATAAACATTCAAAAATAAAAAAAAATAATAAATAAATAAAGTTGTATTAAAAAATAAATAAAATGGTTGAAGTGGGAAAGTTGAAGGAGGAGAGAAGAGTGAGAGGTATGATGGAGAGAGGAAAGTAAAAGTGATGGAGGAGAGAGAAGGAAAGTGATATTTTGGGCGGGGGAGGAAGAAAAAATAATTTAAGGTTTAACATCTGAACCGTTAGATCAACTTCAAAGGATTGAGTATTAGATAGCGAGGGGAGAGATAGATTTTGGATTCAAACTAAGTCCTGTGGATTTATGAATATAGATGTTATAGTTATCAAATAGGATAGTTTTTGATTCTATTTAAGGGTTTTTTTTGTACGATTGGAATATGCCAGATTATGATTATGAAATAAGAGACAACGATGGTTTTTCTGTTCTTCCAACTTTGATTCGGGGACGCCGAGCTTCTCCCTTCCCCTTCCTCTTTGTTCTGGCGGAGTCATAACTTTCCCCTCCCATTCTAACAATTCTTGTACGTTGAGCCTTATTTTTGTTATCGATAATCGTTAAGGCTCAATTTATGGTTGTCTGGTGTCACCAACAGCCCCACCATTGATTGAGGCCAACAAGAATCCCATTGAAAGTCATCAAATTGGCTCATGTGAAACACCATCATACAATTTTCCAACCTTGCGCATAATATGAGGAACTCCTCTCAAATCAAAAAAAATTCTCGCCGCCCTTTGCAAAACTTTTTGGCCCCCTTTTTTTTTTTAGAAGTCACAGTCAAGTACTACTAATACCAATCAAGTCCAAGCAATGCTAGAACTTGACTACTGGAATGGACTTCATCGTATATGAGGTACTGGATTCTCCGTAGGCAGGTTCTAGCCCATTTTGGTAGCCAAGTTCAAGTGACTGTTGTTAGTAGTAGATGTGTCCCTTAGAGATCACGCAAAAATGCCAAGAAAAAAATTCTAATTTAAGAAACTTGGCTCATATGTTGGCCTAGGTGGAGAAGTATTGGAAAGTGCCTCACATGAGCCAATAATAATGACTTTCAAATGAGATTCTTATTGACTCAATAAATGTCGGGTTGGAAGCACAAAACAACAAAAATCCAAGCAAAATTACGCTCCCGATCGAATGTTGAAGTAGGTTTGTTTAAATACTGATCGCACCCGAAAGTTTCTTATTTGCCTTTAGCGTCCTTGGAACTAAACTTATAAGTAGGAGCCTCTATTACTAAGTTTCAAAACTACCGAGGGATAAGAGAGCCAATGTCATAGCTCTAGGTGTCAAGTACGCGATGAGGGGAACATAGAGGAAGCTTCTTGTATGGAGTGTTGGCTATACAAGAGTTATGGTATATTTATGGGGATACTGGGTTTGGGGTGAGAGATATTTGAGTGCTATAAACTTTCATAGTAAAATATGCTTGTCATGTTGCCCATGGACATAGGCTATAAGCCGAAACACATAAATCAACGTCTTTACTATTATTATTTATTTATTGCACTTTGGTACCCAAGTCACTCATGGTCACAAGCGCAAAAAATGGATACCACCACAAATATCAGTTCCATATTTACAACTATTTCGTATGAGATGGATGATTTTATATATGATCTTAAATATGATCTCAATGGCTTAGGATATACCAATAGAAAGCCATCGTCCAACAATCTGAAGACACCAAGCACGCAACTTATCTAGAATGCCCGGAGGGAGATAACCAATTTAATCATTTCAGCCATGAAGAACACCATCATTTAGCATAGTGAACAAGCAAACCTGTGGAGAGAGAAGTGATAAATGCCGATATTTAAAACGGATTACAGTTTAAAACAATTAAGGACTTTACAGATGGAAACTTGTTACACCTTAACAAGTACGTCCTCCCCTGATTCACGCAAAGTTGCACGGTCAAACTTGACCCAGACTGGCAGCCACTATAGTTTTGGGGAAATTTTGCCGAAAATAGCTTCAAGGGGTGACCCAATTCCTCTTCTATATGTTGAAGGAAACCTAAACAATGGTTAAGCACTCAGCTGCTTAAGAAAAGGGAGTTTCTATTGCCAGCATAGCAAGAAAAATGGGCTCATTAAATATATCATTAGTTACACATTTTAGTCTCGTACCTTGTTCGAGAAAGGAAGGAGCATCATCTTGAAGGTGCAAAGTAATTCATATAATCTTCTCTAATTAATTATCGGGTCTGTTTAACAAACCGTTTCAGTTTTTTTTTTAAAAAGGGGCAAAAAGTCAAACTAAGTGGAAAATCAACTTCCTAAAAGGCACATCTGCAGCTATTTAGCAAGATTTGAGCTTAATTGGAAAGCCATAAAACTTACAAGTCAAAAAAGTTCAGCTAATGAGGGAAGCGAGTATGTCCTGAATGCATATCACAAAAGAAAGAGACTTGCGTGGTTCTTCTAATTTTTATTTTATGTATTTCACCATTAGGAGGGGAGGATAGGAATTAAGAATACTATAAAACAGGAAGCACGGGGGACACTCCTCCGGAGGCAAACGTACTGGTGTCGGACACTCATTACGGACACGGACACGCATGGACACGTGTACGGACACGCCACGTGGCGTGTTCCAATTTTTTATTAATTAATATATTGGACACGCAAGAGGGGACACGGCGGGGGACACGGCGTGTCCCATTTTGGACACGGCAGAGGGACACGGCGGGGACACGCGTGTCCTATTTTTGGACATGCTCGAGGACACGGGGGGGGGGGACACACGTATCCTTTTGTAGGGTAATTTTCATTCACCTCCCTTGAAAATTTCTAATAAATCTACGTATTACCAATTTAATTTAAAATAATATTATATTTACTACTTTTGAATTATTATTAAAAAAATTAAAAATTGTTTTTGAAAATGTACATAACTCATTTTTCTTGTACTAATTGTTTTAAAAAATATTGATAAAAAAGTTAGATCATGTGGATAATAATTTGAAAAATGAAAAAGGCTAATATATTTTAAAAAATAGAAAAATTGAATGTAATTGTAAAAAGAATCTAGGGGAAACTAGTTGGAATTTTAAAATTTTAAAACTTTATAAATTTTGTATTAGAGCTAGTGGGAAGATTGTAATGACACTTTAAATTATATTAGTAACTTTCAACTTAACTTGCTGGATGGATGAAAAATAAGAAATAATATTTTGCACTTTGTGTTAGGATGGTTGAATTTGATAACATTTTAATATTTAGTTTATGATATGTATACTTTAAGTTAAGGAAGGACATGTCATGTTTTTTTTTATTTATTTGCACTTATTTAAACTACCTTGATTATAAGTATATATATATAATATATAGATATATATATATATATATCTATATGCCGTGTCCCCGCCGTGTAGTGTCAGGAAGGGGGGGAAAATGGGCTCACCAGTGTCGTGTCTCGTGTCGGGCTCGACACGCCACACGTGTCAGTGTCGTGTCAGTTGTGTCAGTGTCCGTGCTTTCTTAGCTATAAAATAAACAAACTAAACTACGTGTTGCCTAAAAATCTTTTGCCAATAATTTTGTTTGGTAGATTTGTGGCGTTAACTCAAATCTTCTAGGACTTGATGAAACTAAAGGAAGCCAAAACAAAGTGTGTGTGATTTGATGGGTCTTGAAGTCGGAGTTCCAGTTCTGATCTAGGTTTTAAACAGTCGGCTTTAGAAACAAAAAAGAAATGTGTAGGATCAAACACGAAATATAAAGGCTCTGTTTGGTCGTTTGAGTTGAATAATAATTCTATACGGAATGTCATTTTTCTTTCAAAACGTTGGTTCACAAAAACGAGAATGAACATTCCAATGATCATTCTCCATTTAAAGAATAGCGATTCCTAATTATGAAAGGGGGGTGGTAACAATTTCATTCTTATCACTTTCACACTCCCCAAAGTGCCCACCCACCATAAAACACCACAGTATTTGCCGCCGACCCACTCGACACCCCACCATTATTCTAGTGTATCAAATACTTCATTATTGTAAACCGTACGTATACATAACCCAAACAATGGAAATGAGATTCTTCCTACCTCATTCCGTTTCAAACTCATTTAGTGTTCATTACATTCAGGAAAACCTACGGAGCCAAAGGTAATGAAAATCTAAGAGGCAGAATGTTGACAAACCTGCCCAGCTTGCGAAGGATGGACCCAAAAATCGCCACAAGAGATTCCTGAGCTGGCGAGCCACGATAGGGAACAACTTCTTCATCACGACCAACCAAAAAATCGTACTTAAGTAGACCAATAGAAGCCCAAATTCCAAACTATATCAAATCGCGAGCAATGAGAGATTTAAAAATGGCCCCTCAGATTCTAACACCCTTATTCCTCCACCTAAAAGTAACGTCGACAGTGCACATTCTTTTCTTTTTCTTTTCTTTGTATCCAGTTATTTTATCTAGTAGGTAAATAAAGGGGAGACCCCATTTTTTTGCTTCCTAGTTTAATGGTATGCCCAGGCCCCTAATACACAGCTTCAGTTTTTGATGTCTCAATCCCTCTCCAATTAAGGCTCTATTGGATAAATGGATTTAAATCAAGGAATTCACATATTTATTCAATGAAAATAGCTTAGTAGTCGAACAAAGGGATTCAAAAAAATTGAGTTTGAGAGCTTTATTATATTGATTCAAATGACTATTAATAGGAGAGATTTGAAAATGCTTCCACGCAAGCTTATAATTTTATAAAATGTGCCCATCTTCTTCTACCTCGTATCTTACTTTCCACTCTCGTTTCACAATCCTCCCACCTATAGTTAAACATCTTCTATTTTTTGTTGAATTAAACCTAAATCTCTTGATTTTGAAACCCATGTATCCAAATGGAGCGTTAATTTGTTATTGAATGTTTCAGATTCTTTAATTTTTCCAATCTTTACCTTATCTCAATTGCTTTAATTTTGATTGTGCACAATAAGAGGTTCAATTCATGAGATTTTATAAAACACCCATCAGGTGTGAAAACCATCTTGTGTGACACAAATGCAGCACAAATCCCTATGGTTTTGAGTGACACTAACTCCCTGCATTTTAAACCATCTCGTGTGATACAAATGCGGGACAAACGCTAGCCCCTGCGTTTTCTCCTTTGCCACTGGCAATAGAGATACTATTCAAGAAAACAACCAACCCTCCACTCTGTACAAACACAACAAAAACCACCAACCTCAAAACCAAATTCTCTCAGAAATTTATGCGATTACTGAAAGACAATAGTGAGAACTGCGATGTAAAATGGCATGACTTAGGAGCTGATGGCCTAATTCTAGCTTCGAAAATATGATTACATTCCATATGGACAGTAAATAAGTATTCCTTGAGCTTAAACCAAAGAAAAAGAGAAACTATTTGACAGAAATACATCTTGAACAGTTCAACTTTCTGTGCCCTAGACTAGTGTACAGTTACAGATAATTATGTGTGCTTCTCCTAAAGAGGCTCTTGGCAAAATTCAAATAGTATCAATATTTGAGTTTATTAAATTCTCATAAAATGGAAAGCAAAAACAAGGACTAATTAATTACAAACTAAAAAAATTAAAAAATAAAATAAGGAGTTAAGA
>CM018901.1:10756496-10758996 GCA_009663005.1 Actinidia chinensis
GCCTGAAGCTTATCTGATGGTAGTTTTCCATCTTTAAGATATGCAATGATGTTGTCCATCTACGTCGGATCTGCCGCTGCTTAATAGACAATTTTGGCAATGTCAATACTTGGATTTGGCAATAACTCCTGAGGGACACTCTTGTCCGGATTGATATTGAAGGCTGAGGCTAGGTTAGCCAAGGACATCAGCCTTTTTGTTCTCTTCTTTAGGAATTTGACGAATCTTGATATCTTTGATCTTCATTGATACAACCTTTACCTCGCCCAGATAGGCCAGCATTTAGAGGTCCTTGGTGAGGTAATCCCCTTGGACTTGATTTACAACGAGATGAGAATCACTATAGGCGTCCAAATACTCTACTCCTAGTTCTATTGCGACCCTCAACCCAACGAGGAAAGCTTCATATTCGGCCTCTTTGTTGGTATCTTTAAACCCAATACGTATAACATATTCCATCTACTCTCCTAAAGGAGTTCGGAGAACAAGTCCTACAGCATAGCCATACTGGTTGGATGACCCATCTACAAATAGCTTCCATCTGACGAGGTCATCATCCTAGTTTTGTCCTTTAGGGGCCTCCGAGATCTTGGGCTATGTCATACGTGAATTCAGCTATGAAATTAGTCAACGCTTGGGCTTTGATCGCCATCCTTATTCGATAATTGATGTAGAACTCGCTCAACTCAATGAACCACTTGAGTAATCGCCCAGAGGTATCAGGTCATTGGTGAATTTGCTTTAAGGGCTGATATGTAAGTACAGCAATAAGGTGTGCCTAAAAATAGTGACAAAGCTTTCTTGAGGAGATCATAAGAGCATAGGAAAGCTTTTCGATCTTCAAGTATCTAGTTTTAAATCTTATGAGGATTTTGATGACAAAGTATACTGGATTTTAAACTTTGTCTTTTTCTCTAATAAGCACTGCACTCACTGTAGTGGGCAAGATGGACAGATATAGGATGAGTTCCTCGCCCATGCCAGGAACAGTGAGCAAGCGGGGCGATCCAAGATACTTTTTAAGCTATTGGAATGCCATCTCGGATTCGTCTATCCACTCAAAGGCTTTGTTTTTTCTCAGAATCTTGAAAAATGATAAACATTTATCTACCGATTTTGAGACAAATCTGTTAAGAGCGGCTACTCGCCCGGTCAAATGCTGCACCTCATGTATGTTTTTGGGTGAGCTCATCATGAGTAGAGCATGAATCTGGTTGGATTCGTCTCAATTCCTTGTTTAGTCATATTGAAACCAAGGAGTTTCCCTAATGAAACACCAAAGATGCATTTGGAAATATTTAACATCATGCGATGTTTTTGAAGGATACCAAACATTTTTTCTAAGTGGGTGACATGATCAGCTACTTTGAGGCTTTTGACCAACATGTCATCTATGTAGACCTCCATTATTTTTCCAATCATTTACTTGAACATCTTGTTGACCAATCCCTGGTACGTCGCCTCTGTATTCTTCAATCCAAAAGGCATGACCTTGTAGCAATACAATCATCTTTCCGTGATGAAAGAAGTTTTCTCTACGTCGGGAGGATACATTTTGATCTAATGATATTCTGAGAAGGTGTCCGTAAAACTAAGGTGTTCATGCTTGGAGGTTGTACCAATAATTAAATCTATCTTTGGCAGAGGAAAACTGTCTTTATGGGTAGGCCTTGTTCAGGTCAGTAAAATTAATGCATATTCTCCACTTTTCCCCTTTTTACGGGTGATGACGATGTTATCCGACCAATCTAGGTAGTGAGATTCTCTAATGAGATTGGCCTTGATGAGCTTAGCCACCTTTTCCTCTATGACTTTTAAACGTTTAGGGGCAAACTTCCTTCTTTTTTGGCAAACTGGTGGATGATCAGGGTCAGTGAATAGCTTATGTACGATGATCTGAGGATCTATCCTTGGAACATCACTTGATGACCATACAAACATGTCATAATTCTTTTTCAAAAATCCTACTAAGGTATTTCGTAGCTCTTCAATCAATTTAGTCTCGATCAGGACATGGTGATCTGGACAGTAGGGATGTATAGAAATTAGAGCCACTTCCTCTAGAGACTTGGTGTTTTTCGTGTCTCGAGGATCAAAAATGGGTGCGTCTTTTATCTCATCTCTCAGCACCTTCATATTGGCCTCGTCTATCTGTAATTGCTATTGGGCTCTAGGCTTTAGAGTGGGGTTAACTTTCATTGCTGTCATGAAACACTGTCTAGAAACTTTCTGGTCTCCCCTTACCTTGTCTATCCCAATCGATGTAGAAAACTTCATCATCAAATGGTAGGTAGAGGTAATGGCTTTGATTTTTCCCAAGGTAGGTCGATCTACAATCGAGTTGTATGGCGAAGGACAATCCACAACAATGAAGTCCTGTCATACTGTGGTCTGGTGAGGTTCTGCCTTCAAAGTTAAGGGTAGTTTGATCCATCCAAGGGGATGTATTGAGCTTCCTCCAAATCTGACTAGAGGAGTGTGAAATGGGTGGACCCTATCT
>CM018901.1:10776496-10778996 GCA_009663005.1 Actinidia chinensis
TACCTACATGTTATGTAGATTTAGAAGTAAAAGGTCTATTCACGTTTTTTGTCCCGTGCATGCTCAACACTCGTCAAATAGCCAAGTAACAAAGTACTCGAAAGCTTCTCAGTGGTTTTTTCAAAAACTCGTCCCGCCAAATGACTCAACAAACATCTTCATTTATCAGACATAAATAAAAAATTTCATGAATCCATATGAAAAATTGTGATGGGGGCAAGCATTTAGTAGGTTTTTGAATCTCTTCTAAGCTTGGAAGAAACCTCACTACTATTTGGGATAACTCGAAATAGCATTCGTGTATTTCTGTACAATTTTCGGGGAGATGTTTTCAGAACTCTCATCCATGTATTCCATGTGAATGGATCTCGGCCTCAATGAATTAAACCAAAACTTTTCCTGTGTCCTTTAGAGTGAATAGAAAGAGTTTTTTAAAGTAAATTCCCTAGGATAATGATTATCTTTGGAAAATTGAACATACAATCCTAGAATCTTTAGTACGTGTAATGGCCTGTCAGACCACAACCATGGAACTATAGTAAAGCTGTAGCATTCCTAGGTGAGATTTATGTGGTATCATGCGCAAGAAGTACTACACTTAGATATAGGTATTTGCTTGTGGGATTCATATAATACTCATGTTATAAGTTTGGGCCTCGACTCCCCTTGCATTATCTCACTACTCGCCCTTTCATGTCTCTACTTCCTATTACACATGTTGCCCATTTTGGTGGCCCCACCTAGGATATGTTCATGTTATCCTGAGTATAGATTCAATATACCCAAGAAAATGGGGTAATTCCTAAATCGGAGTATACCGAGTGGGTGATGGTGTCACGTAACCTAATGAAGATTACGCAATGGATCTACTCGGACTAAACGGTTTGTGTGATCCCTGAAATATAAGGACATACAAATGCAATGCACACAAGAGTACTAATATTTCAACCGTCCACACAATTTTCATAAAAATATTAGCACCGATTCCAACAAAAGCAATCGATAACTCCTACCGAGCCACATAAGCTCCACATAGCAAAGCAAACACTCGATAAACAAATAGCACAAGCTAACCACCTCTAAATCTCTTCCTATCTAACCTTGATGCCTAACCCTAAAAAATATCAAACAATAAATCCTATGACCTAACACAAAAAAGAAGAGGGAACAAAGTTACCGAATGGCCTTAGCCTTAGATTTTCCTATTGTAAGATGATAGTGAAGCAATCTGCTAACTTTTGCGAGGACTGAGGTCGTGTTCTAGCAGGCCTCTTGCGGTCCCTTGAGTGAACGATAACTCGCTAGCAACCGGCGTCAAAATCTTTTGATTCGCTCCAAAAGTGAATTCTTATCCGTACGTGTACGGTCGCGAAATAGTAATAAACCACATTAAGAGTAATCGATCCACGAGGAGTAATGCCAAGGTAGAAAATCAGATAATAAACATTGCCCTCAAACCTAACTTAATCCTAACTTCCTTCAAAAAGAGAAACTAAAATTGCAGCGTTGGTTTTTTTTTGTTGATTAGTAAATTAATTCTAATTAAGAAAGTATAAACGATTTAAGCTAATAATCAATCGACTCAGAAATCAAATTGATCAATCATTTGGTTTCTCAGAATCCCCTACAGTTTCTTATAACTCAATCATTCGACACGTCGTGTCCAAATTCAAAGATTTAACTTAAACAAGTGTCTTACTTTCTTCAACTTCTAAATAGATCTGGTTGTTTTATCATGGTCATACATATCTTCCGAATACGAATATATCGAACCCAACTCATTGACATAAACGTTTACAAGGCGCATATTATACTTGATGAGTTGGCGTTTTCAATATATATTCATTCTTGAAATTGAATAGGACTCCCAAGTTTTTGAAAGAGTATTTAGAATGTAGAAGATGAGAACCAAACATTAAAAAGATGTAACGGTTTGAATTACTACCTCCTTGTTCATCCTCAATCCCCGATGATGTCACCTCGGGGATTGAAACAAAATATAAACTATTGAATGCATCTGGCAATTGGGATCTAACAATAAAAAAACAAAATTGAAAAAACGTACGAAAGCTGAAAACAACCGAAACGACAAAAACCATAAATTAAAATTAAATAAAACTTAAACTGAATGTTGAATTAATGTAAAAATTACAAGAACTAAGAAAACTAAAAACACTCTAAGCTAGGAGGCTGATAAAGACCCTAAAAAATGACATGCCCCCCAAAAAAACGTAAGGAAGTATTTATAATGGTAACAAATCCGAGTCCAAGTAGGTTTAGGACTCTACCTAGTTTTACCCTTGGCATTCAAATGCCCCGCCTTCCATACAGCGTTCGAACAATCAGTATATTTTCCTCATAATGTCCAAACGGTGAATTTTGTTCTTCATCAGGTGTTCGAACGGTTAGGAAAAATCCCAATTTTCAACTCTCACATGTTTCGAACTGGAGGATAGATCGTTCAAATGTCCATTTTTGTTCTTCATAGAGCGTTCGAACG
>CM018901.1:10783996-10786496 GCA_009663005.1 Actinidia chinensis
TTTACCGAGGTACGTCGCAAAGTACATCACTTTGCAAGCTATATTGGTTGCATCTCTCGTCCCTTATGCGCACATTTGGAGAGATCACCACCATAATCAAGTCAAGAGTGAAAGAGACTCATTTCAGCATCGTCACACCCGTCATTGTACAACTCCTCTAAATTGACTTTGTCTCCTTCCTCTGGGCTTCTAACTGGACATCCTGTACTGGTTGCACTACTCCTGTCTATCCAGACTTCTGCACATATTTCAATGCATCTCCCTACACTCTTGTACCACTACAGATCCTCTAGGTACCCCCGCACTTGCTCCGCGTATCTTTGTTCAACTATTGCTTTCCCTGTCAATTCTGCTTGCTAGTACCACTGAACCTATGTCTAACAATAGTTCCCTTTGTTTGAACAATACCCTCCAGTTAGTATAACTTCCCAATCTTACTTCCCTGCAGCACGTCTTTGTTTCCTTTGAAAACTCTCAAAATTCCTTCACTATCTGTCAAGCTGCAACCCTTCGAATCTAGCATACCAATGAAATAAAAAACTATTCTCAAACCAGGAACATACCTTACCTTGGTCAATGTCAGAGACCACCCATCTGCCATGCAAAACTGGACTGCTTATTTGCCAACAACTCTGCTAGTTGTGTTATTCGCTATCCATACAAGTCTTTCATCACATGCTGCATATGTTGAGAACATCTCCATATCTCCGTATATGTGGTAACCACTGCTTGAATCTAATATTCAATTTGATTTTTCCTCTACCTATACTGCTAGGAGAACATCACTGTTTGAATCTGTCACTATGGTTGCCTTTGAAAACTAATCATTCTCCATATTTTTTTTATACTTTGGGCAATTCCTTTTGATATTCCCCTCTTGGTCGCAGTAAAGCACATAAAAGTGCAACATCTTGATTGTGACCTTAGTCGTCCTCTGGTGGTACCCCTTTCATGACCTATTCCTTGACGTTGACCTATTTTCCTACTTTCCTCTTAGACTAGGACTTGCGACTCATTACTATCTGTTGTACCAATCTTTCTCCTTTGTGCCTCTTTATTGAATATCACATCATTGATCATATTCATGGTCAACTTTCCATTCGGTGTTGAATTGTCAGGAGAAACCACTAACGTCTCACAACTATTTGGCAAGGAACTCAAAAGCAATAGGGCCAATTTCTTATCATTATACTGTAGGTCAACTCTAGCCAGCTGGTTAACCAAGTTTCGAAATTCACTCATATGTTTTTCCACTGAAGTACCACCCTATAACTTTAGATTCACTAGCCTCCTCATCAAGAGCGTTTTGTTATGTGACGTCCTAGCCTAGTACATAGTCTTCTACTTGATTCACAGCTCACAAGCACTCTTCTCTTATGCTATATGATGGATCACTTGGTGTCCAATCCACTATCTAAACTATCAAGTTATTTTTTGGTTCATCTTCTTCAATTCCTCATCCTTTGTCACTACAGAATTGGCTCCATTATTCCATTATTCTCCAACAGGTGGTACAAATTGTGATGATGCAGGTAATTTTTATCATTTATATAAAGTATAGTATTTTTATTTTAGGTTGGTTGTGGGTTAAATTAAAAGTATTAAAGTTTATAAATTAATTGGAATGTTAACTATAACTTCAGGGGTCACATGTGATATTAACACTATATATGTCAATATCCTGAGACTTCACTTTCCCATTTCTTTTCTTCGTTCCTTTCCTCTGGTTCTCTGTGCGCGAAGCACAGAGAGAGCTTCGTCCATTTTCTTTTCTTTTGCTATACTCATAATTTTTGGTCCTTTTGGGAGATATAAGTGTGGATTCTATTAAGATCTTCTCAAAAATCAAAGAACCACTTATTGGAGCCACATTGGAAATCCTAGGGTTGATTCACTTACTATTTGGTAGGGATTTCTTGACCATTTAAATGTTTATTGTTAGATAACCTAGTTTTAATATCTTGTACTCATATTAAATTAAACTTTAAGGTATGTTGTTTTAGTGTTTATGGAGTAATATTTTGAGGAGAATCAATTTCTTGTTAATTAGGTGTTAAATGAGCATGTATGTAGGTGAGATGTTAAATGAGCAGTGGTTGATTGAATATGACTATGTGGGTGATGAGGGTAAAGCCCCAATTTAATGAAATTTAAAAATTTGACTATGAGGTTGTTGGAGTTGAAATTTGACTACTGGTTATATTAATTCATCCCGATCGTTATAAAGGTATGTACAAATGCAGGTAAAGGGTAGAAGACTTGTTGTTATTTTTGTGGCTTGCGATTGACATGGATGACATCCATTTGTAGTATGTTTGGATGAATTTCAGAAAAGTTATTTTGTTAATTAACTTTATTTTCTGTATCATCCTCTATTTTTGGGCAATTAAATTATAAACTTTACTTATTTACGATATGGTTTGTAAAACTATTAATTTAACCTTACATTACTTTAACTATTTTAAATTTAGCAGTAGTGTATGCCTTGATGTGGGTAAGG
>CM018901.1:10791496-10796496 GCA_009663005.1 Actinidia chinensis
AAAGAACTTGCAACAACTCTAGAGTTGTCATTGATGTCCGTTTTACTTCGACTTAATATCAACAGACTCATATCAAAGAGAGGAATCTAGTAGTTTACTCAAAATTCAATTTCGAGCAATTTTGGATATGAATAATATGCAAAATTTGCTCTATTCTTTTCAAAAATTGCTCTAGTAACTCCAACCTCGTTTTGTTATCACTGTTTGGATAAAGAACTCTTACGTTACATGAGTTCCTGGCTTTGGCTCGTTCGCCATTATTGGGAAATTTTAAAAAATAGTATAGGTGAGAAATTTTTTTGTCACCTATAATTTCAAATTAAATCCAATCGATGACAAAAAATATTGTCACCAAAAGTTTTTTTAGGAAAATCTCTTCGGTGATAGAAAATTTCGTCACCTAAATATATTTATGAGAAATATAAATGACGAAAAAAATCGTCCATAATAGTCCATTGAAAATATAATGTCCTATCCATTTAAAATCTAGCAGATTTTAAATTAATAATATCACAACTAAAATTTGATCATAATATCTACACATTTTCATAAATCAATATACTCGTGCACCAATGACAAAAGCAAGTAAACTAGATCATATAATGTTCACCATATATATTTCTTATCCTATACATCATCAAAAGAAAGAGTAGTTAGAACATTACTGAAAAACCAAAAAGAATGAATATTTAAAGCTTGATCCAAAAAGAAACAAGTATCTCAAAAATAAGTCTTCGTAGAATAGCACTCATGTCATCATCCTGCTGCCAACCTTCTGCATATACAATTTACAAACATAAAAAATCCAAAATGACTCCCTCAACCAATATTAGCTTGATCGCAATTTATGAGATACAAATAAGTAGATCTTGCAATTACCGTAAAGTGCTGAAGTATAGGTACTTTAACAATGTCATCTACAATCTTCCATCTATGGACGCCAAGGTCCATCACATGCGTTCGAACCTCCATGCCAATCTTTGAGGCCATTCGAGCTGCATGCTCCCCTATCGGTGCTTGGAACTGTGGTGCAATAATAATTTGAAGTGTTCCTTTTTTATCAATGACTTACTGAGCCTCTATTCCTCGCATAGGCCCACGTGTGCATCTATTGATTGCTGTTGTAAAGACATACTAATAGGTTATGCAGTTCTGAGCGGTTTTACAACTACCTCATTATATTCAACAAGTAAAAAAAAACAATTTCGATGGGTTATGCCACCATCTCTTTATATTCAACAAGTAAAAAAGAATAGTTCTGAGAGGTTATGCCACCACCTCATTATCTTCAACAAGTAAAAAAGAGCAGTTCTGAGGGGTTATGCTACCACCTCGTTATATTCAACAAGTAAAAAAGAGTAGTTCCATGAGTTCTTGGCTTTGGTTCGTCTGCCATTGTTGGGACTCTGTGCTTTCTTGAGTTATGAGAACTGGGTCGTTCTGACATGTTTCTCTTAATGGAATGGGTCTGAACTGCCATGTAGGGCAAAAATCGTTGATTTAGTTTTTTACCCCTCTATTGCGTCTGATAGCCGTCCCTTAGAAAATAGTAGTTAGTCCTTGTGGGGTAGAGCTCGGTGCTCATGGAGGGCTCGTCAGAACTCTCATAGAGTTCGGCTAATTTCTTCCATAAAATTTTGCTAAGTATACTTTAGGCAAGATTCATGGGAAAGAGTTCAAAACTCGGATAGAGTTTGGTTAACTCTTCCTTGAAATTTTTGCTAAGTATACTTAGGCAAGTCTCGTGGGTCATAGTTCGGAGCTCACATAGAGTTCGACTAACTCTTCCCTAATGTTGTAGTTTCTTAACCAAGTCGTAAGGTTGGATGCTTTTTTTTACTTGTCGCAGTTCATTCGGAATACTTTGGTCATGCCTTAGCAAACATCTATTGTTTTTGGCATGCTCATAGAGTAGATGGTGCTTTTCTTTGACCTTGCATTGTAATGCTCAAGCCAATGCTTGGGCGATTCTATGGTTTAGCCTCGTATTTTTTAAGCTTGTTCATAAGTACATGGGAAGTTGATCCTAACATAAATCATTTTAGAAAAATAGTGCGTTAAAAGGTTCAAACCGAGTAATTTTCTGTATAATTAGGAAAAATATATAATTTTGGTAATAATGGAAAACATAATATTTAAGAAACAGTTCTTTATAAGTGTTTTTGATATATATACAAGCTCAGTTAGGAGAGTTACACTTTACTTATCTATTTTTCTCTCAAAAATTGATGCCAAGTCTGCTAGTGCGTCTGCGTGTGAATTTAAGTCCCTCCCCACTTGCTCAATTTTGATTGCTTTGAATTCAGTGAAGGTTTTGCTATTGCCAAATACTTGGCCATCTTGGCTCCCCGAGTTTCAAATTTCCCTATGATTTGGTTGACTACTAGTTTTGAGCCAATGAAAATATGGAGTTCGGAAACCTTTAGTTTACTGAAAGACTGAAGTCCCGCAATGTAAGCTTTGTATTTGGCTTTGTTATTTGTTTAGGGAAATTTAGCCTAAGGCAGTTCTCAAAAATTTCTCCTTCGAGGCTTTTTAAAACCATTCCTGCCCCTACTCTTAGGCTATTCTTACTCCATCGACCAATATCTTCCATGCTAAGGAGAGATCAATCTAAGGTAGTTCTATATTAACCTTAGTAACCTCAGTGATTCCCCAACAATAGTTGCTTTTGCACTTTGAATTGACTTTTCTATAACCTCGAGGGTTCCCCCAATAATGGTTGTTTTGGCACTTTAAGGTGGCTCTTCTATAACCTCGTGCTCCTCGAATGCTAATTTGATCCCAACTAACGTTGCCTCTGAACTCTCCTCCTCTCTATATGCAGACGCAAGGCAACCTTGCTTTGGGCTCACAGTTCGGGACAAGAACTCAGCCACAAAATCAGCCAAGATTACTCCTTTTATTGCTGCCATTGGCAAATTTTTTATGTTTGATTGTCCGAGCTCAATGGCCTAGATAGGTCTGTTTTGGATAAGATGTTTTGGAGCAAACTCTGTATATACAGCGATTGAATGTGCTTGAAAATAATGCATGAGTTTCGCAAAATTAAAACTAGGTCCAGCACGAGCTTTTCCAGCAGCAAGTATCTTGTTTGGCAAGTCGTAAACATCTTGCTAACAAAGTAGATCGGGCGTTGCTCTCCATCTACCTCTCTTAAAAGTATCGAGCTAACGACATGTTTATAGACAACAAGGTAGACGTAAAGCAACTCTCCCTCGTTCGGGGTAGAAAGAAGCAACAGTTCAATAAAATATTTCTCAAACCTTTGGAGTGCGATCTCGCACTCCTCATTTCATGAAAACTTTGTGTTTATATGAAAGAGTTAAAAGGATGGATGGAATTTGTCAGAGAACTTACTAATGAATCCGTTAAGCGTTGCTGCCATTCTGGTTATTTTTCGAACCTTTTTCACAATCCTTGGGTTAAAGAGGTTATTGATCACTACAATTTGCTCTGGATTCGCCTTGATCCCTCGTCGTGTTACCAAGTACCTAATGAATTTTCCTGAGCTTACCCCAAAGGTGCATTTCGCTACGTTCAATCTCAATTTATGTCTTTTGAGTATCGCAAACACCTCGGCCAGGTCCCTCATATGGTTTTGCTCCTTTTTGCTTTTAACCACCATATCATCGATGTATGCATCCATGGTTTTACCCATTATTGACTCGAACATTTTGGTAATCATCCTCTAATATGTGGCTCCATCATTTTTCAGCCCAAAGGGCATAACCTTGTAGCAGAATACGCTATGAGGGTGATGAAGGTAGTTTTCTCTTAGTCGAGCTTATGCATTACTATTTGATGGTAACCCTGGTAAGTATCCAGGAAGCTCATTCGGACATGACCCAAAGTAGAGTCCACTAATTGGTCAATTCTTGGAAAAGGAAAGTAGTCTTTCAGACAGCCCAATCTGAGGCTTGTGAAGTCCATGCAGACTTTCCACTTACTAGTTTTCTTCTTTACCACGACTGTATTAGACAGCTAGCTCAGGTAAAGAACCTTCGTTGTCGCACTTGCCTCTTTTAGCTTTTTTACCTCTTCTATCATAATATTCACATGCTCAGTTGTGAACCATCTTCCTCGTTGTTTGACTAGTTGGGCCTCGGGGAGGACGTTCAACTCGTCACCGCCTAACCTTCTAGCCTCACTTCCTGGTCTTTCCATTAGACAACTCTCTGGGTGTTGGTCTTTTTAGGGTTTGATTTGGTGAGTTTTTGCTCGCCATTCTTTTTTTAATTTTTTTGCAATTTTAATTCTTTTGGTAGGTTTCCATCTCTAGATTTGTTTTGAACTTGCCTGAGTTTCTTTATCTGTCTTGCTTTGAATTTTTCTTTTGTTGGTGAGTTTAAGTTTCTGGCATTGGCTCGTCTGCCATTGTTGAGACTTTGTGCTTTCTTGAGTTTTGAGAAATGAGCCATTCTAACATGTTTCCCCTAATGAAATGGGTCTAAACTGCCATGTAAGGCGGAAATCGTTGGTTTAGGGTTTTACCACCTAGGCCCCTCTATTATCGAGATAGTTATCCCTTAGAAAATAATAGTTGGTTCTTGTGGGGCAAAGCTCAGTGCTCATGGAGGGCTCAAAAGCTCATCACAATTGTCTAGTTGAGCTCTTTCTAACCGAATTATTCCTGTTTTTAGAATATGGAGTTGAACTGAGCTCAGCTACTAATTTAAAATGACACAATCTTGAATAAGGTCAGGACCGTTCATGGCATCCCTGATGTCGTTCAAATAGAACGTTCCGGGCCCAACGAGGATGCAAACCTAGTCGAGGGAAATAAGAACCGTCATCATAGAAATGGAGACTATCAAGCCAGGGCTTTGATTCCCCATAAGCCTGATGCTGAAGGAGGTGATGGCACGATGCTGCTTCACCTTTATGCAAGTCTCAGTTAACTTTGTTTAAACCTGCTCATGGTAGACCCCTGATGCGCCAGCTGGAGCTCCCATTTAGTGCCTCTAACCTACTACAAGTGTACACCGTGGTGCGTCCAA
>CM018901.1:10816496-10818996 GCA_009663005.1 Actinidia chinensis
ACTTAGCATTTGAACGCCTCTATCCAGCCTTCGAACGCTACCTACCAAGACTAAACTACAATTCGAATGCTAGGAACAAAAATTTGAAACATGCACTGATCGTTCGAATGCAAGAAATGAGCATGATACAATGTTCGAACGCTGAGACTAAAAATCAAGAAATTATACCTTACCATTCAAATGCCAAAACTAGTGTTAAACGCTATGCCCATGGGCAATTTTTAAATTAGAACAGTCGGGTTATTCTTTCATATGTAAACACATGCACCTGATAAAAAGAGAAAGGGAGAGTTTGGAGTGATTTTACGAAGGAACTCTCAAGTCATCAAATTCCATCATTATTTCATCAACTCTTCATCTTTTTAAGGTAATCTTTCATCTCTAAATTCCTAGTTTCAAAGATTAGCATCCATAGAAAATCTAGGTTTTCAATTTTTTAGTTTCACACTTAGGTTCATGTTTCACACATACACACACTCAAATCATGTTTTTCATTATCAATAGTTGATATCGTGCCCTATGATTGTTGATTGAAACTAAGGGAAATCCATGGTGAAATCCCATGAGAAACCCTAGTTGAAGTGCGCACACCAAGTGTCCGACGAATGCCCTACAACATTGTTCAATTTGTGAGGGGATTGCATTTTAGAATCATCATAGAGATTCATGGTAGGATTTGGAAGATATTGCTCAATGAATTATGCAGAAACCCCTTAGGTTTATACCTTGCATACCACGTGTTTGATTGATGCCCCAGTGATTATAAAAGGTCCATTGGGCTATACAAGGTGGGCCATTGTTGTGGCGGGATTAGTTGTCTTGAATGAACACCATTTCAAGTAGAATTGGCACACAAAAAAGAGTGTTGTGCACATTTGTTGGTTCTTGAAATTTTTGGGAAAAACACACAATATATATAGGCACATCACCTTGCATTGCATTTGTGCATTGATTGTGACATGTTTTTGTGCATTGTTTAGAATGGTTTGTAGGGTGTATATTGAAATATGAGTAATACAAAAACGAGTGGCTCGGGTAGGAAAACAAAGTCTAAGGGATCAAGCTCGCAAAGAAACAAAGGGATAGAGAAAGAATCAACTAACTTAGAGTATGATCACACTCGGTTTACTAGCAAAGTTGAAGAGAACTTGGACATTTAGAGGGAGTTTAATTTAAATTCCTTCAAGAATTTGAAATTTGGCTATCTTGAGGATTTTACTAATCGGGGGTGGCTGAACTTGGCACGCTTTAAAGTAGAGTCGATCCTTACATTGTGCCAAGAATTTATGTCAAATATCAAGCATAAATTGGTGACTGAGAAAGGAAAGGAAAGACTGATTAGTTGAGTTCGGGGAAAGAAGTTAAAGATAACCCCGAATACATCTGCTGAAATCTATGGTCTTCCCCGTATAGAAAACCCCTAATTTGAGTTTCTGGATGTTGGGATGCCAGATTTAGATGCTATTTCCCGAGAGTTGCTTAGAGATTTGGGTATGGTGAGGGGCAATGCAATAAAACGCACCTCAAGGATAGGTACCTCATATTGTTTTTATTTTCATATCATTCCCTTTTACCTTTGAAACGTACAGTTGCCATGGGTGTTACGAGGGCAAATCTACTATGGGTGATTGGGACGGGAAAGACTATTGACCTACCTTGAATGATGTTTATGGCATTGTTTGCTGCATATGACTCATCTTATCTGAGGGGTTCAATGTTATTCACTGGGTTTCTTACAGAGTTATTAAAAAGGTACAATGTGCATATCCCCGTAGATCTTACTAGGACACAGCTGGAGAAGCCTATTGATAGGTACTTACTTACCTGTTTTGAGGGGCAGCGGAAGAAGATGAAGTTGGAGGAAGGTGCATCGAGCAACCATCAGTTGGGATGCCAGAATTGCAAGAGGAATTGCCAATTTAAGGGTGGATTTTGATACCCGCTTGACTTTATATGAGGAGCAGTTTGGTCATCTTAAGGAGCAGTCGACACGCCACACTACGCTGCTTCAAGAGATTAAGGGTATGCTCATTAGGATGCAAGCTAGGGAAGATGATGAGGAGGAGGAGGAGGACTAAGAGGTTTAAAGTTTTAAACTGGTTTTAGTGTATCATAGGTATTTTCAGTTAAAACTCTGTTTGTGTGGATGTTCTGTTTTTTATTTGACTCTGTTTGGATAATTATTGGGATATTTTGAAAATCCTTTTGGATGTTTTAATTTGGGATTAATGTTTGGTTTGATAAATGTTGTTTTTATATTGTTTGAGTTAATTAGTGCAAAAATCGTTCTGCCATGATTAGGAGTTAGTCAAAACAGGTTTATTTTCCATTCTATGTCATCCAAAGCAGGTCTGTTTTCTGGTTCCTTTAAATTATATTGTGACTCTTCGCATTCCATGTTTATAATCTGTTATTTCATATGTTGTGGATGTGTTAAGCCTTCTTAGTTTTTTGGATCATACCTGAACTATTGTATCGAAGATAGTTGAAATAATTAGTA
>CM018901.1:10831496-10833996 GCA_009663005.1 Actinidia chinensis
TGGCTTAGATAAGCCTGAAATGAAAGTCTTAATGACAAAAATATAAACCCCGCGGGAGGGAATGTCCCGACCCTTCGGTTAGTGACCGAGATGCAGCCGGCTATTGGGTAATGTTCAAACCTTCGGCGAAAATCCGAGAAGTAGGCCGGATTTGGGTATGTCAAAACTTCGGTGACAGTCCCGAGAAGTGCCGGATATATATTGAGAAACTTGTTTTTGATTGGAGAAATCAGGGATTAAAACCAAAAGTAATTTTGGTATAAATAAAGCATATTTTATTAAATCATATTTTCATTTATGATTATGTTCAAGATTTTGGCTTGAAGCATCAAGTCCATTGTTAATCTTTTTCAAATAACTTACCTTTACTATAAAATTAATTTCAGGTAAACCGGAGATTTATCCTGATTCGTGAGGCATGTGGATGCCGGTTGTTATTTTTATAAATGTTTATTCTTGAAAAATTATATGTTCATTTGGCCCGATGTGGGTAAAATTGTATTGACTACATTTTTTACTTTGGGAATTTTTTTATGAATCGTTAGACTTATATTCAAGTTTTAAATTATATTTAACGGTTCATTAAAAAATGAATAACTTTTGGGAATCAATTAAGGATATTTTAAGTTGGAGGGGTAAAAAAAAAAAAATTTATTTTAATAAAGGATTTGTGTCAGACACAATCATTGCTACTTTCATTAAAATAAAATTATAATAAAATAAATAAATAAGAGAGATTGTGCGCGGGATAAAGGAAGATTAGAAAGAAATGAGAATGTGGAAATTTTTAAAAAAAATATGGTGTGATTAGCTTATGGGGTCAGGAAGATTAGAGACATGGAAATCTAACGGTGATTATATGTCCGATCTAAATTAAAATTTCATTATGTTTTGTCCATGGAATATTTAAATTCGATTAATGTTGTACTTATAAATCATGGGCATTATTTATCATACTCGATGTAATGACAGTATATTTTGTCATATTGTTTAGTTTGACTTTTCCGCATATATTGTTTGTTTACGTTGCCGTGTCGTGTTTGATCTACCGGAGCGTGACCAACTGGTCTCAGAGCTCTAGGTTCGAATACCTATGAGGCCGTCTGGTGGGTTATCTCACGTTTGTCCTTGTTGTCTAGGTATTTAGAGGTAACACGAGGAAGTTACATGAGTAATTGAGTGATACAAAGAAAATACATGGTATCTTGTTAATTATTTGCTGCAGTCTACAATGTTTTTGATTTAATCATAAATGAGTATGATTATTTTATCATTTCCTATGACATTATGTGAACATGCCACCACGACAAGGCAAGAGGGCGCATGAGGTCATTACAGGAGCTCTGGGGTCATGGGAATCCGTAAGAGGGGGATGGCGAGAATCACCAAGAGTCTGTGAGGGGGGAGGAGCTAGAGGAAATATGGGAGGTACTGGAGGTGCCTCACCTGCAGTTATTTGGTGGTGCCAGAATTCATGCAAGGGGTGTTCACTGCCATTGAAACAAGTGGTAAGGGAACACGGTGCAGCAATGCAAGTGCCAGCTAGCAATTGACACTAGGGCTACCCGGCCATGAGGCATTTCTCAACTTCGCCTGCCCACTTAAGGGTAAAAACGGATCTTAATAGCAGAGGATTGGCTAGAATAGGTCACTAGAGCCTTAGATACACTTTTGGTGACAGAGGAGGAATTGAGGGTAATGTTTGATCTTGTCAGGTGCAAGGGGACGCTATGCCATGGTGGAAGACTGTGGAGGAGAGTGTGGCAAAAAGTGGGAAACGTTTAGGAAGGCTTTTCTAGATCAATACTTTACAGATACAGCAAAGGAGGGCACTGAAGGATGGAGTTCATTAATTTAGTCCAAGTAGCATGAATGTGGCCAATATGAAGCGAAATTCACTAGTTTATCGAAGTTGCGAAGGCATTCGTGTCGACGGAGGAAGAGAAAGCTAAATAGTTCATGAGAGGGCTTAGGCCGTCCAAAAGAACAAGATACGGGGGGGAACTTGATTAAGGTTTACTCATACAATGGTTAGTGCGGCGGCGGACATTGAGGAGACATTAAAAAGACTAGAAAGATCCCAAATCCGAAATCTCAACGTGAGGGAACTAACAACAATCTAAGGGGCGTTCTTTAAGAAGCCAAAGAGTTCCTACTACTACTCAGCACTCAGTATACTGTTAGACCTTCACCTAACATGTCAGGTAGTATCAATTAGACCAGACACTCGGAGAGGGCCGACCTTATTTGGTTGTCACTAGTATGGTCATCGAGTTTTAACTCGCCCACTGAAAGCCTAGTTGAGGTAGTCGCATCGAGGGCACGTCATATAGCCAAACACAAAGGATCAATACAAGTAGGGGACCACCTACTTTGTTTTCATGTGGCCAATTTGGACATTTACATACATCAGTGCATACTGAGGGGGAACAGTCAGGGAGTGATGGATTACAACAACTTACTCGATCAGTCAAGCATCGAGGGCCACTCTACCATTTAC
>CM018901.1:10846496-10851496 GCA_009663005.1 Actinidia chinensis
TGATTTCTATGGATTTCACTTATTGACCGGTGTAGGTGGGATTTATACATAGAAGCCTCCCAAAAGTCTAATTCCACCAAAAATAGGATTCATTTTTCTTATTACTTGGAGGATTAGATTTGGGCTTTGGGCCACCCGGTTCACATGGGGCGGACCCAACATGCATTATACATGGACCCTGCATTTTCAATGGTACATGTACTTTGGCTAGTAAAACAAAACGGTCAGTACAAACAAATTAAGCAGCCTGAGAAAAAAAAAAAAAAAGCTATTTATCCAGAGCATCTTCAACAAGCTCTCTCTATATGACACTTTTGGCTAAAATTGTTAGTAAACAACATTTTACCACTTCATCAGACCAGCTATCCCATTAGGTATTATTGAGTAGTGTTGACGAACATACACAAAAAATTGACTGGATAAAATAAATTATACCTTTTGTTGTATTGTTTCTAGTCAAAATACATAATAGTATTGGATATGCTTTAATGTTAATTTGGTGCTGGATTGAATTTGTTGAGCGAAAAAAATTGAATGAGAAAAATAAAGTTCTAGTGCATAATGTTTCCTGTGGATAACCAAATGAAAATGGATTTTTTATTTTTTTTTGACAATTGAGCATTCACTGTTTGGAAAAACTATGGTACAATTGTTGTGTTTTGGTGATAATGGTTACGTAATTTTTGTAGTGTAGAGCCATAAATGAGTATGTACAATAGAAAAGTAGAGTTATGTATTTTTTGGTTAGTTTTGTATGAAAATAATGAATATAGTTACTATTTGTGAATAAAAAATGTACTCAAAAATGTAAATCAGAAACAAAATTAAAATCAAAACTATAAATTAAAACTTACAGATAAAACAAAACCAAAGAAGAATACTGATCAAGGCTTGTGTTTGACACAATTTTTCTTAAGATAGAATTCGCCATCGGTACAGTGTGCTTACGATTGATGGAAAAGTCTATTTTCTAGAATACAATTATCGAACGCAGAACCGATGAAACATCTCAGTATGTTTGCACAGTGAACCAACACAATATAAAAACTCTGTTTCATATTAACTTAGACACGAATTGAATGCATGAATCAATAATGTAGCAGGGTTGAGGTTTATACAGAGGAGAAAGCGACTATTTAGAACACATACCAACAAAAAGAGACAATTGTTTATGATGAAAAGGTACAACAAAAAGATACAACTATTCATCGAGAGGTGACTTTTGAAGTCAATTTTAAGCCACCATTAAAAAATTGGCTTTAATAATCCATTTTTTTCCAACAAGTTTTCCTTCTTATTGAAGTGAAGATTGGTTAACGAATTTAACCATTGAAATTGCTGAAAAATTATCGTTTAAAATTAGAAAACAGGATTGGAATGTACTCTTGGTTCTAGCTCATTCTACGTGCTCAGTGGCAGAGCCACATAGGGGCAAATGAGGTCAATTGACCCTACTGAAAAAAAAATTACACTATTTTTCTTAATATAATTTATTATAAATAAAATTTTGACTCAACAAAAATTAATAATTTGTCCTAAATTTTATAAATTCTTTAAGTTTGATCCCATTGAATATAAATTCTAGCTACTCCACTGAACATTCATTTTAGCTTTGCCCCTGTATGGGCTGAACTTGTAATCCGTTAGATTCATTTAACCATTGAACTTGTAATCTGTTAAGAAAGATCGATCAAGCGAGAGCAATGGTTTGTTAAGATTGTACCAACTACCAACTTAGAATTAAAAAGAAAAAGCAAAGCAAAAGAAAAAAAACTAAAAAACAAATGACATTTTGCCTAACAAATAATCAATTTTTCGAAAAGTCAGTGCTTGAACTTGAAGAGAGAGAGAGAGAGAGAGAGAGAGAGAGAGAGTGAGATTGGTAATCAATACGTATTTGACTGGTAATTCGTTAGTTTAATTTTGCTTGAAGTCAACTCTTAATTAAAATTCATGGGTTTGGACAGTTTGTTCGTGTTGTATAGACTAACAAACAAACAAAAAAAGAATCCCTCTGGCCGGTCAAGGAATAATAAAATGATGCTAATTTCAATCGTTTTGAATTCATTAGATGATAAGTGTTAATAGCATTTCATAGTTTATTTTACAAATTTGAAGTCAAAATATCTAGCTGCAGCATAAGAATCATGCTGGCCTCTCTTCACATTATAATTTGATGTTTTCATTAGAGTATTTGCATTGATACAATGTATTAGTACACACAACCATCTCAACGAACTTGGGAACATACATGACCCCCTGACCATCTCAACAAATGTCATTCCTTGTGAAGATAGAGGTTAAAAGCTCAAAAGCCTGGAAAACAACTCGGGGTCATGTTTATAATCTTAAAATTTTTACAACTAAAGTGCAAAAGTTTCAAGTTCTTTGAATCAGTATCCTTTTCGTCTCCATTTTCAAAGACAAAATCCCCAATCTTTTTTGGCATTTGTGTTGTGAACTGTGACTTTTTCTTCTTCGTTGAGCGTCGAAGTGCGAGGCTCATGAGAACAATCTCTTGTTTGAGAATTATGCTCGAGCTTAAGAAGGCCGACTTTTTTCTAGTAAAATGATTTGATTTGAGAATGCTAATATATATGTATTAGATCGTTTCTAATGCTTCGATTCTTTATGTTTTTATTTTTCTTTTGCTTTATTGATTTATTAATTGAGCTTTAAAGAGAGTCTATCTTGAAAATTTATGTCAATATTAGACATTAATATAAATAGTTTTTGCTTAATTTGTTTTAATATAAATAAATTGGGAGGTGATATATCCGCCTCTTCCTATTTTTTTGTGAATAGCCTCACCTCAAAATTTCGCTTAAGGTCTCGAAAAACTCAAAACCGTCTCTGATTATTGTTTATTTCATGATACTAAAGTCAACGTGTATTTTAAGCATAAGAATTAGGATGCCTTCCACATTTTTTAATCATTCTATCGTGTTTATGTTAAATGATCTATCTATATTGATTACTAAGTTACTAACCATCTTAACCCATAAGGGGCAGGCCACGTGTCCCCCTAAACTAAAGAATAAATGGGGGGTACGGGGTCAACTATAGCCCTTGAAAAATTAACAAAAAAGAGTCAATACATTTTTTTTAACTATTCAAATTCCTTATGGATTTTTGTTTTGGGCTCTTCCTTTGTCTGATTTGTATCCAAAAGTCAATTAGAAATTGAAAAATTGGATTATGAAATTGCGAAACAAAATTTTGGAATTGGGATTAATACTTCCAATTGAATAAGTATGGTAAAGGGTCCATGGATGAAGATAGAAAAGTAGATTTCTAATCGTAACTAAATCTTCAATTTTAAATAAAATTATTAGGAATTTTTTTTAACTATTCAAATTCCTTATGGATTTTTGTTTTGGGCTCTTCCTTTGTCTTTCTATTTTTATAGCCACGCATTATTTTTAATAAACAGTTTTCTTTCGAAAAAATAAAATTATTAGGAATTTGTACCAATAAAGTTGACTTCAACCAAGTTTTAAGTGGAAAAAGATTAGTTATTCGAGCGACTTCAAGATCATGCCACTCTCATTGCTTCAAGTAGACCCTGCAGGAGCTGCTTGTACTCAAATTTAAGCATGATTAAACTATCTCAATAAAATCGAAAAGGTCTTTGTTAACCAAAAAACAAACCTAGTTGAGTTACAATCAATGTGCATTTTCTGTCGATGGATTGACAACACTTGAGAAGATTAGTCTCCATGTTTGGCAGTCATTCTATGACTAGGTATGGATACCATATTTTGTCCCACGTCATTGTTCCTTTCAATAATATTTTGTAAGATATATATACTATTATCACACAAACGTTGGATATACCTTGAGATGTCACCTTTTTGTCTAAACATTTTTAGAAGGTCTATCAGATCTTCGAGAAACAGACTCTTTACATTTAAAGACAACATGACCCACTTTCGTCCATTTTAAGGTCAAGATCGTCAACAATCAAGGACATTCTTAGAATGCATGCTAGACCCTTCAGACATTAAGGGGCAAAATGGTCAAAATAAGTTGTGCTAAATTATTTAGAAAATTCCAATTGATCTTTGTCTACTTTCAAATTAATCAAATGTGACTAAATTACATTTTTACAACAATTCATAGTATTGAAATGAACATTCCACCAAAAAATACCTGAAGAATAAGTTTTCAATAGTTTCTTCGTATAATTGGAACCAATTTATTTTATAACATTTTAACTTATCTCAAATTTATTTGGAAACTGAAAAACATACTCCACAAAAATATCTTCTTTTAAGATATAAGATACGTCTAAATTTATATTTCAAGTCAAATCTCATTTAAAAAAGGCAAAAATAACTAATATCTCCAAGAAATACAAAAAAAATTAGAGATAATTTGACCCAAAACAAATAACACCATGTCTCGGATGTCGAAATTATGCCAAATACTTTGTAGCCTTAGCAGAAAAGCCCAGATTAACCAATGCGATGCGCATTAGCTTGTTAGCAGAGCATTACACAGTTGAATCACCGTGAAAAAAGCACGTATGGTTTGGGCTATAGGTAGGTATCATCGTGTCAATTTGGGAATTTTAGTTATTTTTTTCTGTGAATACGATTCCGGTATATCCATTCAACTATCAATTAACTGTGTCTAGGCCTAGGGGTGTCCAAAAAAAACCGAAAAAAAAAACGGTGTGTGATGATTGGTTGAACGAAACGAAATCGAACACGAAACCGTGCATTTGGATTGGTTCTATGGTTTCATGGTTTAGGTTCTGGTTTTTTTTTAAAAAATTAAGAACGGTTAAATTTGGTTCGGTTACCGGTTTTTATTTTAAACCGTGGTTCGAACCGAACCGAACCGAACCGAAATCGATTATATAGATTGTATATAGATTATATATTATATACGCGTATACATATTTATCTAGAACTTAATTCACACCATAACATGATAATTTAGTTTTCTACCCCAACAAAAAATTATGCACTTCCATAGATATTAGGATTACTAAT
>CM018901.1:10863996-10871496 GCA_009663005.1 Actinidia chinensis
ATCGTTGATTTTGTTGTGGTATTTGATTAATTTGTTCTCGTAAAATTTTGTCTATATTGAATTTAGAATACTTCTTGATCGGGACAAAATTTATTATTTGAATGATACTTTTTATCCGCTTAAATTCTATCGACATGTGATCAACTTTATTTTGGTCAAAATTAATGTACTCTGTAATATGGAAGAGATTGACTGGAGGAAAAATGAAATAAATGATTCGCGGAAAAAATAAAAAAATTATTGGAGGGAAAACGAAAATGAATATAAAAATAAATCAAGAAAATAAATAAATAAAATGATTGAAAAAAAAAGAATATAAAAAAAGGAACCATGTCTTCTATTCAATTGGCTTTGAATTGCCTTCTAAATTTATATGTTCAACTTATTTATTTGTTAAAAAAGTCTTGGATTGTAATTGACTATTATAGTAGTCGCAAGACTAAAATACAATCATGATGCTCAAAACCGTTGATGTTTTTGCATTGTCAATGGGACTCATTCTCTGTAAACTTTGGGCTCGATCAGGGTTTAGAAAGCCTCTTCTCGGAATACAATTTCATTATAAAAAATGATTAATTTTCATCCGATATGACTTTGTATTATTTTTTAAGGACAATTTTACAAAAATGCCTCATCAGTATTGTAAACGTGACATTACGTTCACTACAACAATGGTCGGTTGGGCTGACAAATAAATTCGTCTCAAATTGCATGGTTTTCCTCCAAATGGTATAGGTGGACAAAAACGGTGCCAAATTGGTTTCCTCAACAAAGGGTTCGTCACAGAAAAGTCCCCTGTGGACAAAAATTTTTATTTGTCACCTATAATATAGTTTTGATGACAAAATTTATTTGCTCACCTATAATGAGGGCATTTGTGACAAAATATGTCCATCACCATTTTAATATATTCCGTGTCACCCAATATCTAGTTCGTCACAAATAGTTGTTGAAAAAATGACCAAGTAAACACATAGGTGGAAAAAAAAAATTCGTCACCTATAGTAAACTTTTATGACAGTATTCGTCATCATTCTATAAACATATTCTTTGTCACAAATAGGTGCCTCAAAAATAATAATATAAACAATATAGGTGAGGGGAAAACTTTCGTCACCTATAGTGACTATTTTTATGACAATTGTTTTACCCTTATTTTGACCATATTTTTGATATTTTTGTCGTTTATGCAACAATGTGGTTGACAAATAATCAGTAAACAATATTAGTTGAGGAAAAACTTTCGTCAATTATTGAATTTAAAAAAATTACAAAAAACCTAAAGGTGAGAACAAAACATATGCCAACCACTTAGTTTAAGCATGGTAATGTGAAAAGCATTAAAAATAGGCAATAGAATATTCTAAATTGGAGACAACTAATGAAGACGCGTAAGATGTTTTCTTTCTCAACCAAACATGCATCATCTATAGGATATGCCCCACCTCGTTATATTCAACAAGTAAAAATGAGCATTTTAGGAGGGGTTTGCCTCCACCTCGTTATATTCAACAAGCAAAATAAAATAGTTTCGAGGATTATGCACCACCTCGATTATAAGTCAACAAGTAAAAAGAGCAGTTAGAGGGTTATGCCACCACTATTATATTGCAACAAGTAAAAAAGAAAAGTTCGAGGGATTATGCCACCACTCGTTTATTATTTCAACAAGTAAAAATGAGAGCCAGTTCTGAGGGATTATGCCACCACCTCGTTATATTCACAAACAAGTAAAAAAGAACAGTTGCGAGATGATTATGCCACCACCCGTTTATATTCAAAAAGTAAAAATGAGCAGTTCTGAGGGGTTTATGCCACCACCTCGTTATATTCAACAATTTAAAAGAGTAGTTACGAGGGAGTAGCCATCACCTCGTTTATTTAACGGGAAGCGGTAATGAATTGATGTGCTTCAGTATGTTAATTATGATTCTCACCAATGCTAATGTCTTTCCTCAATTTATTGCTCCAAATATCCACAATTTGTAAATCACAAATGAAATTACAGGCACACGTGCAGACTATTGTCTATCTTACTAAGGGGCGACTGCTCTCAACAATAGATTGAGGTATCAGATTCATGCTGCTACATCTAGGCATACAGAATCATGTGTACATTTTAAGAGTGGGGGTTGGTTGTGCATGGCTGCAGGCAGCCACGCAACTGTGGAGGCTAAACTTAATATAGCAAGTGGCAGTAGCAACTGCACGATGGTGGGCAAGAAGATGGAGAAATGAGAACCAATCTCCATCTACCAGACAATATACTAATAAGGTCTAATGCCGAATTATTGAGGCTACAAGGAAATGATAAATAAAAATTTTGCTAGGAAGGGCAACATATCGTAACAAATCTTCAATGCGTGGCTTGGATCACACTCTTATCAAGTCATCTAATTACCATAAAAAAAAATCACTGAAATGGGCTTTCAAAAGTACCAATGGATAGAGAGAGTCAGTTGTTTATATTTTTAGCTTTTTGGTAATAGAATGAATGGAGTCTGGTCTTAAATGTATACGTCTCGACATCTCAGAGATTTTCACAATGATCCAGTTCAAAGAAATACAAAAACACTAGAGATGTATCAGCAGGGATAAAATGCTCGGTCTACACGTCATTCAGTGAGTAATTCACATTGTAGTATCATATTGATTTCTAGCTACCCATCAAAAATATTATGATCTCAAAACAAAAAACCGATTAGAATGCCCTTACATAGGGGGGGGGGGGAGTTATAAAAGAGAGATGGAGGCCAAGGTAGAAATCCTTCTCGTCTCAAAAATCAATCTTTGAAAATAGCAGAGTTAAATCACCGTTGATGTAATCTTATCTATACCAAGCTGACCAACTAGTAATGCTCTGCACCTGCTCACACAACAAGAACACACCCACATTATCTATAGAAAACTCAAAAAGACTGCATGTTAAACGTAGAGGCAAAACTTGAAAAAATGTTATCATAACGAGCAATAAATCAACAGGTAGGTGGGTCCATTGGACAAGAATGAAGAACACTGACCTCTTCAAGACAGTTTCTAGATAGACACCCTCTGGGTACAATTGAGTCCATGCTCTTGACCAGAATTTCAAATGCCTTATCCTTCACACCATAAAGCTTGGTAGGAGCCCACCCGACTGGGTTTGATGATATCCTTGGCCAGGAAGGAGCCTAACCTTTCTTCTCCCCCCAAGTCACGGCATATCACTTCAATTGTAGAGGAGTGTGGATACCCAACTTCCTTCTTGTCACAGCAATGAAGCAGATTTGGGAAACCCTTGCATGGTCAAACCAAGATCATCCAACTGTAGCCTCGACAGAAAGAAAAACTCCACAAGGCGTTTGGTACACATATCAACCAGTCCATTCCATCCTGCAATACCAACCATTTAAATTCCAGGACCTTACTACCTTTCTTGGACGGTCAACATAAGAGGAGCCTTACGCCCTTTTTTTATGCGTCAACTTTGACATTTGACATTAACTTTGCGAGTAATACTTTTCAAGTGAAGGCATCCATAATCCACCAGCTTCAATATATGAAGCAAGCACATTGTTTCTACCTTGTTTGTATTGTGTACCTGCGTTTGTATAGGCATCTGCCAGATTTCAACTGCTTTTTATAACTAGTGATTTATTCTCTCTTTTCTATGATTTGTGGCGCAAATTAGTCGAAAGGAAGCCACTACAAAAGGACTTTGGTAACAAAAACAGAAGGATTAGCCCATCGCCAACAAGCACCTAACTCAATTTTGGAGAACCAAAACTCCTACACAAGCTCAACTACCAAAAATGAGGACCCATCTCCCATTTCTCTTTCCACTATATTTTGGTAAAAATATGTGTAGAACTTTGAATTCAAAACCTAATTTCTCTATAATTGAGGTTCCAGGGAGGTCTAAACAATGCAGGCGTTTGGTAAAGAAGCTTGCCCAGAAGATCATTTTATTTAATTGCGGGTATTGTGCTACATACTCTAATTCATAGCTTCTACTACGGAAAACTATAGTTCCCATCGTTGGCAGATTCAGCAATTCCAGAATATCTGAGGACAGGGCCATCTTTATGCTTATCAGAGTCCAAATTTTTGCTTATCTTGAAATTGTTGTTGTCCTTCCTCATATCTCGAAGGGGAAACTGGAAAAAGTTAAGCCCAGTTCATAAACTACAAAATCCAACACTAAAGCAGATATAAAGGGGAAAGAATTGGGTTGGTGATTAAAGCATTACCGCTTACTCCATTTTCCTCTTCCTCTATCATCACTTTGTATATTCTATACCCCCCAAAATATACCAACTTCTCTTTGTGGTCCTCAACAAAGCCAATCATTCGTTTCAAACATTTTGCACCCCAACAACTTCTCTTTATCACCGACTCAAAAATTAATCATGACAATACGTCCGACTACTGGATTTGTTCGTTTTCTTCACAAATCATACCTCATGATTTGCCAAAAAAAATAAAAAAAAATAAAAGAGCAATTTACACTCCTAACACAGTTTCTTACTTCTCGTCACAGTGAAAGAGGCATTTTTTATTAATATGCAGGCATCAAAAATTAACGCTGGTAGGTAGTTTGAAAATTTAAAGTGAGCACACAGACCATGATAGAAATTAGCTACTGACAACTCTCCATAAATATGTAGTATTTTGTGTGTCATAATCTTAGAGGTGGTTTTAGCCTTCCAGGAGTTATAGTCAATTGTCTCTGGACAAGTTAGAATTCAAAATTGGATTTGGCATATAAGAATGCGTGTTATCAATTTTATTCTTGTGCCACACACTATCCATATGCTTCTCTCGTTGTTACCAATTGCTAGAAATTTGAAACTTAAGGAAATGGGAGGATGACGTTGACAAGACTCCACTTTTGAACTTCAGCAGAGGGTCAGACAGCGGGGGATGGATTGAGTTGCTCTAAGTGGGGTAGAGAAAATGGAAAAAACACAGATATCCCAAATTTATCTTTTTTTTTTAATTCAGACAAAGGTACATGATATTGATTGTAAGGGCTCTCAAATACTACTACTTCTGTTTTAAAAGTAAAGGAGAATCTTGAGTGTGGGCAATGCCCCCCTAAAGGTTATGAGGACTACTTTATTTGTTAAATAAAGTGGCTGTTTTGATAGTGAGAGGCATGTGATATAGGAAGTAAAAAAAGTCAAGCTATGTAGAATCGCATAACCCAACAGAGGAGGAATCGTTGCCCCATTACTTGTGATCTCAACCGAGAAGAACATGGACAAACACTTTTATTCAATACAAACAGATATGGTGTACATATATATAGAGAGGAGAATACCTTCGGTTAGATTGTCATTGCCGTTCCGTCCGTCCCGTCCGTCTGCAGTCGCACGTAGCGCTCACACGTCAGGATTTTCTTGCCCGGCCGTCCTCGTCGTTGTCACGATCTCCTGGCCCCTCTCTCTTGGTCTCAGTGGCAGTGAGCGTCAAACTTCAGCGCATCTCTCTCTCTCTCTTCTGTGTGTGTGTTGTTGGTCACCGTGGCAATCGCGGTGGTCGTCGTGGTTACCCTGAGCCCTTCCCCCTCGCTCTCTGGGGCGAACGTGACAGACAACTTTCTTTATCTTTATCATTTTTCTTTTTTTTATATTTTTGTTATTGGTAAAAACCAAAGGAATAGGACTACTATCTTAAAAAAAATATTTATTAATACTTGCGAGATCGCTTTTGTAAAAGTTTCATTTTTTTTTAAAACTGTTGATTATTGGATTTTGAATTAAATAGATTGTTCAGAAGAAATTGGACGCTGCAGAGGCGTTTCTAAACCTGATTGAGCCAAAAATTTACAGAGCATATATATGACAAGAACAAAAGCCTCAACGATTTGATCGTCATGATTATGTCGCGGTCTGTGACTATCGAAATTATAGCACCCACTTACGTTGTTTTTTTTGTGTGGTTGCTGTTTCGAATTAAAAGACCCGTGTGGAGCCTACTTTTGTAATGCCTGTCCGAATTGTTTGAATTTCATGTCTATCATTCCATCAGTTTCATCAAGGAAGATCATCGTAAGAGGTGATCGCGTGATTCCATCACCTTTATTGCTCTAAGGCAATTAAACTCTGACAGTAGACCACTCAAAAGCAACACCTAAGTCTCTTTTGGATTGAGCGGAACCGTCTATCTGTTATATATACAGAGTAACCTCAATTGTCACAAAAAAAAAGTTGATCGCTTCGCTTTAGACCTTGAAGCGGACACAAAAAGTATATTCAAAAAAATGAAATATTTTCCCGATCAAGAAGATTCTACATATCGATCCCAAATTTTACGGAGAACGAAATTAAGCAAATTACCATAAACAAAGAACAATCTCAATCATCATGCTTGTGTCGCGGTGCGTAACTACTCATCTTCAAAGTATAAGACATGACTTAGTTTGTATGATACATTGAACGAATAGGATTTTAAAATAAAGTCATGACCAAGTCAATTCTTACAAGTTCATTCTAACTCGGTTGCGATTCACGTCCTAAGTGATTTTATCATTGTTACCCAAATCGGAGATCATGTTTGTCACATCGCGTGATGGAAGAAAGAAACTAATGCATCCGAGGCAACAATCTAACCCACTTGAGTTGATGCAAGGGATCAGACCGTCTTATCTTTTACATTATTTGGAAATTCCTCATTTGTACCAAAAAAAATTTGATCGCATATCGGTATTAGACATTTAAGTGAAAGGAATATCATTCCAAGAATAACCGACTGCTCCATCAAAGAGTTTAATTCTAAAACTCAATCAAAACCATATTTTTCCGCGGAAGAGGAATGATTATAGATTGAATGATATAAAATCATCGGCCCCTTGATTGTAAAAATAGTTTATTGTTAGTAGTCTGTCATCTTAGTCCACCAAACTTTAATTTGGTCATTATTGATTTTAATTAATTTGGTGACGAAACATATTTCCTCACGCACAAGTTACTCTAGTTGGTGACGGAACCAAAAAACTTTTCTCAGCAATCCCTTTCTTTTGTGAGGAATTGTTTAGTCACCTATGAATTTCAAATAAAATTTTTACACAAACTTAAGGTTTTTTTCACGCCACATCCTTTCCTTTGGTGAGAAAATTATTTTGTCGCTATTGTGTTAACATTTTAGGTGTCACAATGTGAACATGGAGGAAACATATTAGTTGACGAAAATAAAACGTCATCACCTAAACTTTTTTGGTCTAATGTAGTGAGAAATATATGTTGTCCTCACTAATGGATAAGATTGGTGACAAAAAATAATTTTATCACCTGAAATATTTGTTCCCTCCTACATTTCCTGATGAAAATAACCTTTTCCTCCCCCATCGGTCTATTTGGTGATCACATTTTACTGTTGTCATGAAGCATGTCGTCACGGTTTTATATTTTGTTTTAGTGCCCCCAAACCCCCTTGCTCTGCCAGGTTCTCAACGATCTGAAAATGAAAAAAAAAATAGAAAACCTCAATTTGCTCAGATTTACACACATCGACCCGAAT
>CM018901.1:10873996-10876496 GCA_009663005.1 Actinidia chinensis
AAACTAAAAATTAAAAATAACTTAAAACTTAGAGAGAGAGAGATCCTAAAACTCTACTAAAAAAAACTCTAACCCTTGTAAATAAAACTCCCCCTCCTATATATAGACAAAATTAAATAAATAAATACATATATATATACAAATATAAATATTTATCTATGTATCTATCTATATATATATACACATATATTCGGAGAGAGAGAAAAGAGAGCACGTGAGGGAGACACGGAGGGAAGCCATTTTCTTTGACTTTTTGGCTTTTGCTTTCACATGGTCTCATCATTACATTTTATAATCATTTAAAATCGAAGTTGTCAGAGCATGTTGTCTTGCTTGAGAATGAATTTTTTGAAGTCGTGTCGCGATTTCGACACTGATCCCGTGCCCGACCGTCGGATTTTCGGGTTTATGCGACGGAGGGAGGGAATAAGCGGTTTTGACTTTTTTTTCTCTTAAATGCCGCTTTTGGCTCTTTTATCTGCCAAAATTCGTTTTACAACCTCTTGTGCAAAATTTATCAATTAATTTTATCAATAAAATATAAAAGAGCTAAGATATGGAAAAATTCGACTATAAAATAGATGTGTTCTGTATTATCATACCCCCCAATTAAGTGTTGTAGTCCCTTAGCCAAACTAGGGATAGCTTATGAATTATACCTACATTAGTGGATTTGAGATTTAATAACATATAGCATGAACAAAAGTTAAGTACACATGAAAGATGCAAAAATTTTATGAATTCTTGTTTATAGACGAATTTAACTAATAACCAAGCAATGTACCTCTTACTTAGTCAAGAAACACCTGTGTTTCATTCTATTATCAATTGAATTTTAACTTAAGCCTCACGTAGGTGTGTTAGTCAAATAAAATGATTTTTTTTTTTACAAAATCGAGGCTACAAATCCACAACAAGTATGAGAACATACAAAATTATAGGCATTAAGCAAGTTTATAAGAAACTTTTTCATTCAATTATTCCCAATGATATTATTAGAGTTAACATGGCTTTTAGTTTTTTTTTTTTTTTTTTTAAATTTTTTTTGGGGGGGAAACCTTGGTACCAAAATCGGGTTGGACCAAAAAGGGAGACAGATTTTTTATGACGTGGTTTGGATTTTTACCCAATTTTGCTGTAATTCAACCCAATGTACTACTAACACTAACTACTATTAGCCACAGGTCGTGACCTATTCCAAATATCGTTTTATAATTCATGTCGTTCTTTTATCTTCATATTTTACTTTTTTGTTCCTACTTCTTAACAAAGTGGGAAATTTGAAGCTCGGGGAAGTGGGGAAGTGGTCATGCTACTGTGCTCTTTATCTGAATCGACTCTATTTTTTTTTTTTGAACAAAGTGCACTTAAATGTCTTCTTGTAACTACCACATTAATCCAACCCATTTATCATGTCACCATTCATCCTCCTCAGCTCGGGTGACCTAGGCTTTGAGAATGTGAAAGTTTTTATCAACTGTATTATAGCTAATTATGTGCAAAGGATGTTACGAGTTAGACTCAAAATATGTGGCTTATAATAGAAAAGAATGCCATTGTATCATCCCCTAGAATGCACACTAAAAATTGTGAAATGAATATATTTGAACCCAAATATAACGGCGATACCTTTAATAAGAATATATGTTCTCACAACAAAAAAAAGAGGGGCTCAAAGTGTATGCTATCAAAAACTAGATACTTTCGTCAAGATTTGATGAATACATAGAGTTCAACTTTGTTCATTGACTATACTAGAGTGATATAAAAATAATCTATTATACAAAGCATGTGGAACAATTAAATTGAAGCATCAAACCAGATTTTATATCAAATGAGCATGTTTAGAATCAAAAATCCTTAAACCAATTGATTAAGTAAAAAAATATTGACCAATAAATTTAAAAAAACAAAAAATTTACTACCTTATACTAATTAAACTACTCAAACAAGAAATATGGTATAAAAAACTAACCCTCACCACCCACTTGAATTGTGTAGTGGTCCTCAATGCAAAAATGGAGAACCAAAATAAATAAAAAGGAACGAGGTCACCTATAAGCATAACCTACCGTCAACTAGTGCAGCTTGCCAGTGCCTACTTAGTCCGACCGGTTTCAGGCATTGGTCTCGATCGGCGGGCTTCTTTTGTGACTTAGCCCAAAAAGGTCCAGAATGGCTTGGACTATGGTCCATATGGATATGCACTCAATGTAATTCTACAAAATGAATGTTGAGCACATATAAAAAAAGGTGCATTTAACATAGCATGAAAATAAAGCAAAATAGAAAAATTAAAATATATATAAAAAAACAAGAACAAATCATCGGGTGGTTTCTCAATGTTAAGAACACCACCATCCAATTGGACCGTGATTGCACAAAAAAGATCCCAAGTTTAAACTCTTTGACAAAATTATATTGACCAATCCCATATGTCACAATACTTGGACATTTTTGATTTTGAAACGCCTTAAGATATTGTTGTTCCACCTAGCCC
>CM018901.1:10911496-10921496 GCA_009663005.1 Actinidia chinensis
GGGGACTGAAATTCAGACAGATTTGGCACTTGTCATTCGGACATTTAAATAATTGCCCAAGTTATAAAGGGGTCTTTAAATAGAATAAATAGAGACTTAGGCCATGTTTGTTAAGGAGTCTTAACTAAAAACTAGATATCTAAAGAGTTAGTCAAGAATTTTATTGTTAATTCGTCTACTTCGAAATTAGTATGACGATTCCTTACTTTATTGTAGGGACACGCGGGTTAGTACCTAACCAAAAGACCAATATGAGTCGAATGATGCATGAATAAAAACTAGTATATAAACAAAAGTTTTAATCTAATGATGCATAAGCAAATGTTTTCCATGTTCCAATGCATTATAAAATGATTATGTTTATGATAAAATTGTCATGTTTGCAGAAGTATACAAATTGCTATTATGTTAGTATAGAAACCTATGGATACATGTTTAGCGAATTAAATGTCTAGCACTGAAAAGTCCTGTATGTTCAAGTATGTATTGAATGGTGATACTCGTGTCCTTCTGGTGGGACTTTAATCAAGACAAATAGTCTCAGACGGATGGGGGACGTGAAATAAGACCATCCGGTCCGATAGAGATCTCTGGCCTAAAAGAGCCACCCATAGCCTATCCGGCTAGTATGTTATGGCCGAGTATTTTACATCCCACGATATGTGCATGATTTCAAAAAGATATGAAATGGTTATGCCAGGTAATTTTATGCTATGTCAGCTATGTTTACGTGCGCTTCAAGTTAAAGAAATGAAATTACATGTGTTATGCTAACTATGATATGTATGATATGAAAACAATCCATGGTATTTTATGTTTCATGCATTTATGTTATTCCACAAAGTTTTAACTTTTTAACGGGTTTTCAAAAAAACATTTTCAGGAAGACAAAGTGAAGAACCATAGGACAAGGTTGAAGATAGATTATAGTTTTGATAGCCAGAGGGCTGGTATGTATTTGGTGGGCTAGACCCGATTTAGTCTTGACGTTATGTATAATTTTAAGTTTCGTCTGGGGAATATATGTGCAGTTAAAATACTTAGACATAAACTTGTATGTACGGTTGGACGTGACACTTTAATTATATTTTTAGTTATGAAAACTTCCGCCACAAAAGAAAAAAATTATTATGGCATTTTGCAATGAGAATGCACAGGTTTCAAGGTAAGTGGCCTGGCGGGCAACCGTCGGCCATCACGTGCCACGATCCGCATAGGCCGGGTTGCGGGGCGTACGGGTGGTATCAGAGGCCACAAGTTGAAGGTTTACACGTACACAGAGCTATAGTTTACCCCATGAGATAGAATCACGTCTAGATAGGAGTCTAAGACAGATAGTGATCACGCTATGTGCCATTGCCTACGCTATGCGATACTCGGATGTAATATGGCTAAATGTTATGAGACTATGCCTAAATGTTTGATATGTTTGTAGAAGTTATGCCGCCTAGAAGAGGTCGAGGTTTCGAGGTCGAGAGGCAGCGAGCCCGAAGACCGAGTTGACCGATATAGAGAGGATTTTAGAGGACTTGTCCAAGTGTCCATGATGTCCACCATAACAATAACAACGATGAAGCACCGCAACAACAGCAATGCCAATGCCAGAGCCGAGTGATGCCATGTACTCACATTAAGCATTCCAGTAGCTGAGACATTCAACTTTTCCTATGAACGCCCAAACCCATGGCTGGCACGAGTCTTCGCTCTTGGGAATTGAGAGGGTGTTCGAAGTCCTTGCATGCACCGATGAACAGAAAGTGATTTTTGCCACGTTCCATGTTTGAAGGGTCCGCACTGATTTGTGGCAATTGGAATAAGCCATTGATGACCATTGTGGTTATGGCCTAGATTCTTGGAAGTGTTCAACGAGGAGTATTTCCCCGAGATGGTCCGATTAAAGATTCAAGAGTTTTTTTAATTTAAAGCAGAGGGAACATGATCTTATAGTGTACAATGCCAGTTTAAGTGGAACTATGCCAACGAATCCCCTCACATTGGTGGTCGACGGAATCTCAACAAGGCGGAGAAGGTGTTGAAGCTGGATAAACGATGGAACTCAAGAATAAGGTGAAAAGATTATGGTTACCTACTCATCCGGAGGTTCTTCATACAGCCCTAATTGTTGGCAGCATTGAATGAGATGTCTCAATTCCGCGAAAAATCAAAAAAAGTGCCTCGGAGAAATGTGAGTGGAGGACAAAGTTCAAAACGACAGAGTTTCAGGGCTCCGTCAAATGGGATTCAGCAGCCCAGCAAAGAAATTAGTGAGTCAAGGAAGGGTAGATCCAATGAGTTGCCGACATGTCTCCAACTTGTCAGAAGAAGCATTGGGGTTGAGTGTCGCCTGGGAAGCCGAGGCTTGTTATGGGTGTGTCCAAGAAGGGCACCAGTTAGAGATTGTCCTAGAAAGAAAATTCAAGGAGGCTGGGACTCGGCATCAGCTCAATACACAGCTCTTCAGTTACAGAGAAATAATCAGCTACGATAGGTCGAGCGTTTGCACTGTACCATGGAAATCCCCAGCTACCCACATCAGTTGTGTCAGTTAATACTTCCATTTATGGTCAACCTGCACGCATTCTATGGATTCATGTTCCACGCATTCAATCGTTTTAAAATTCTTTTGAGTATTATTGACTAATTCCGAGTACCTCTTGAATATGAGTTTAGTATCATGCCCTATTTGGATCTATGTTTTATGTACAGAGTCTATAAGTCTTATGAGATTCGTGTCAATGACGGGTCCCTTGTACGTAAATCTAATTACCCTTAGAGATGCATGGTTTTGACGTCATCCTAGGGATGGTGGGTTGTCTTTCCTACCGGCACTCATTGATTGCGACTTAAAACGAGTATGTTCCACTCATTGCTCATTCAGGACTAATTTTTGAAGGGCGGAGGCACAATGCCCTCCTCTCTACCTCATTTCTTTATGAAAGCCCGTCGCTTAAATCCAAAAAGGAAGTCAAGCCTTCTTATGCAGTGTAGTCGACACGCAGGTTCTCTTCCACCAACCTTAGAAGTATTCATGTTGTCCTGGAATTTTTTGATGTTTTTTTCTAGATGAGTTACCAGGTTCCTTAGTGGACCGAGAGATTGAGTTTATATAGATCTGAATCCGGAACTAGACTTATTTCCGAAAGCCCCCTATCGCATGCGCCTTTATAGTTGAAAGATTGTAAGATTCACCTCCACGATCTGTTAGAGAAGGATTATTTCATCCGAGCGTTTCACCTTGGGCACTCCAGTGTTGTTTGTACGAAAGAAAGATGGACAATGAGATTATGCATTGATTACCGAGAGCTGAATAAGTTACCAATTAATAATAAGTACCCTTTGTCCAAGTGGATGATTTGTTTGATCAGCTTCAAGGTGCCCAAGTGTTCCAAGAGATTGATTTGAGATCAAGTTATCACCAATAAAGGTTAGAGTGAGTGGACATAGAGAAGCATTTTCCGAACGAGATACGGCCATTATATTTCTCGTTATGGGATGGCTGGGGTCCCGTTTGGATTCACCATGCGCGCCATTCCGCATTCATGGACTTGATGAATCGAGTTTCAAACAGTTTTTCTTGACGAATTTGTTACTGTTTTCATTGATGATATCCTTAGTATATTCTAAAAGTTTTGCAGAATATGAGCAACACTGTAAATGTGATTTTGAAAACCTTGCAAATAGAATATTGTACGCCAATCTGAAGAGTGCGAGTGTTGGCTACAAGTAATGACGTTTTTAGGACACATCATCAGTGTAGATGGAGTTCCGTTGATCCTCACAAAGTCAAAGCCATTGTGTAATTGGCCGAGGCCAACGATGTGACAGAAGGTTATGAGTTTTATTGGGTTTAGCTGGGTATGTATCGGAGATTTGTGGAGTTTCTTCTAGAATTGCAAACGCCGTTGACACAGCTCACGGCGAAAAAACCTTCCATTCGAATGGATGATGAGCGGAGAAGAGCTTTTCAGATATTGAAGAAGACGATTAGTATCCGCACCAATGTTAGCTTTGCCTTCCGGATTGAATGGTTTCACGATATACAAAGCGATGCTTTACAAATCAGGTTTAGGATGTGTTTTCAATGCACCACATGTGAAAGTGATTGCCTATGCCTCAAGACAATTGAGACCGCCCATGAGAAGAATTATCGACTCATGATTTAGAGTTAGCTGCGTGTTTGTTCGCGTTGAAGATTTGGCGTCATTCTTGATGGGAGTGCATATGTGAAGTTTTCATTTCACTGATCATAATAGCTTGAAATACTTGTTTTACCTATAAAGAACTAAACATGAGACAGAGAAGATGGCTGGTAGTTGATAAAAGAATGATGATGTTCTTATTCAGTATCACCCAGGAAAGCCACGTTGTAGGGCCGCGTCCTTAATCCGAAGTCGACAGTCAAATCTAGTCATGTCTAGTCACTTCCGCCAAGTACCCTTACTCGATGAGTGTAGGAGATCAGAGATCGAATAGTTGTCTCGGACATCTAATACAATGCTTACTACCATGAATCGCTCAACAGCCAAAAAACCGACCTTAATAAAATTGTAAAAGCGACGGCAACCCGAAGATCCATACTTGTGGAAAATTATGAGGAGATGTTAGTGAATCCCCCAAAAAAAAGCCGGATTTTACTTTATAGACAGGGCAACTAGGTTTCCATCAAGGCCGCTTATGTGTTCTAAACATAACCCGAAGTCAAAACCAGTTTTAGAGGAAGCCCACATACAAGTTCACGATGCATCCACGAGGACAAAGATTGTATAGAGACTTGAAGGAAATATTTTGGTGGCCCTAGAATGAAGAAGGAAAGAAAGGAAATAGCAGTGAGTTGTTGTCGCAATGTTGTCATGTCAACAAGTCAAGGCAGAACATCACAAAGGCCAGAGGATATTGCAATCGTACCAATACCGGAATAATAGAATGGGAGCCACATCACGAGGGATTTGTAGTAGGACTAACCGAAACTCACCCAGAGGTTGTAATGCCATTTGGCGGTATTGTAGATCGCCCAATAAGTCGTACATTTTTTTGCCAGTGAAGACTACATATTCCTTGTCGAATTACGCAAACTTTTCATAGCAGAGATTATTCGAACTTCAATGGAACGCCGGTTTCTATCGTTTCGGATCGAGATCCGGAGTTACGTCTAAGTTTTGGAAAAAAGCTTACAACGAGCTCTAGGCACTGAGCAAGTTTTGCACCACCTTCCATCCACAGACGGGAACGGACAGTCAGAGAGAAACTATCCAGACTTTAGGAAGACATGTACGCTATGGGTATCGATTTTAAGGAAATTGGAAAGCACTTAACACTTGTTATTTTTTTACTTGCTACAACAACAGTTTTCACGCAAGATTGAAATGTAGTCGCCCTTTATATATTAGACCGAAAGTGGAGGAGGAGAACGACAAATGTTAGGACCCGAGAAATTGTTCAACTGACGACCGATAAGATCAAGGTAATTCAATAGAGATTTCAACAAGGCACAGAGTCGCCAAAAAAGCTACTGCAGATGTTAGGGAAAAACAAAAAGGACGAGATTTAGAGTTTGGAGGAGAGGGACCACGGTTTTTGAAAATCTCTTCTTCCAAGGGATATAAATCGTTTGGTAAGAGAGGGAAGTTTTAAGCCAAGATACATAGGGCCATTAGAAAATCTTCAAGAATTGGCACCGTTGATATCGCATTCTCTTCCGCCAGAGCTTTCACATGTTCATGAGTTTTTCATGTTTCAACGCTACGAAAATATGTAATGACCCCGCTCATGTAATTCATCATTATCTTTGGAATGAGGGAAGATTTAGCTATGTGTAAACGACGATATTAGATCATTGATCGTCGTTGACCAAGTGCTTAGAAACAAAGTGAATTCCGTTTAGTGCGGAGTTGTTGGCAGAATCACTCATATGAAGAATATACTGGGAACGAGAGGATGAAATTAGAGAACGGTATCCATCTCTATTGTGGTTTGAATGAACGTTCACAACGAAGTGAGGTATGTTAGTCTCTTTTGCATTACCAATATTTCCTCCTTTGTATTCACGCACCATTTAGTAATTCCAACTACCCAAGTGTTCGAGGAGGGCCCGAATTGCCTTGGATAGTTAAAATCGGGTTACTTGTTGTAGGCCCAACTGAGAGGGAAGTAGTAGAGACCAGTCGGCAAAGGTTAAACCCCCATTAGATTGTATCTATCACACAAATAGACATACTTATGCGAAGAGTTTTACAGAGTTGCGCAACGGAAAAGCATGTTGATGTTTAGCCAAGTTGAGGACTAAAACTTTTATAAAGGAGGGGAGAAGTAACACCCCGAAATACGTAAATTCCAGAACTCGTAAGGAGCACGACGCGTTCGCCAATATTAAGTAAACGTATATTCGAGACTTAAGAGTCAAAAAGCCGACCAAAAGCTAAGTCTAGGAGTAAATCAAGACTTTAAGACTTTAAGTTTCGCCCAGTTATCCTCTGGCGTTCGAACGTCCATAGGGAAGTTCGAACACTAAGGCAAATACAGACTTTAAGTCTCGCATGTTTCGAACTATACAGAATAACAAGAGAAGAGAGTTCGAACGCCTGATTCAAAATCCTTTTAGAGTTCGAACACCTAAAGGGAGTTCGAACTCCAGCGTCCAAACGCCTCTAAGGAGCTTTTCGAACGCCAACAGTTAAAAATGACAAAAAAAAAGGAAATACCGGAGTTACAATGGGGACTACATGGGATGATTTCCCATGGTTCAGCAAACAATACACATTACACAAACACTCATCCACCACACCATATACAAACCACATACGGAGAGAGAGAGAAAAAGAGAAGAAACAGAGGAAGAGAAGAAGAGAAGGAGAGCTTGGGAGGTTCAATTTTCTTGCCCATTAGAAGCTCAAGCTAGATTTGAAGAGAGGTATATACCTTAAAGCACATGAATTTATTGTATTGTATATTTAGATTTTAGTTTGGTTTTAAACTTTAGATCCTTGTGATTAATGGTGGACTTTTATTTGAAATGGAAGTAGTATGATAGTTCTCTTAAGTGTATTTGTATTCTATGAGTCTCAGAAAGATTGAAGTTAAATTGGTATAGGTTTTGGTTAAAAAATTTCGGAGCTCAGTATATTTTCACATTGTCAAACATAGGTGAGCGTCCGAACGCCCAATGACAGCGTCCGAATGCAAGCATTCAAACGCCAGACTTAGCCTTGGAATAGGAGAGTTTGAACGACCTAAGCTAAATTCAGACAGATTTGGCCTTTTCCGTAGGACATTTTAAATGTTGCCCAAGTTATTAAAAGGGTCGTTAATAGAATATCAATGGAGACTAGGCCATGTTTAAGGAGTCTTGACCGAAAAATAGGAATTCTAAAGTTAGTAAGACTTTTATAGTTAATTCGTCTAATTCGAACTTAGTATTGACGATATTCCTTACCTCAATTGTAGGGACACGCGGGGTTAGCACCTAACCAAGAGAACACCAGTGTGAGTTAGTAGCAGAGCATGAATAAAACTATGTATCTTCAAAAAAATATTTTCAATCTATTATGATGCATAGCAAATGTTTCCATGTTTCAATGCTAAAATAATTATGTTACGCTAAAAATGTCATGTCTTGAACCCCAGAAGTATACAATTTGCTATTATGTTATGTTATAGAAATCCATGGATAACTGTTAGTGAATTAAATGTCTTGCGATGAAAAGCCAATGTATGTTCAAGTATATATGCATGTGATACTCGGGTCCTTTCTGGCGGACTTTAATCAAGCCAGATAGTTCTCAACGGATGGGGGACGGTGAAATAAGACCATCGGACGATAGAGATCTCTGGGCCTTAAGAGCCACCCATAGCCTTACGGTAGTTATGTTATGCCGAGTATTTACACCCTACGATATGTGATGATTTCAGGAAGATATGAATGTTTATGCCTCACGGTAGGTAAGTTTTATGATTATGTCAAGCTATGTTTACGTGAGCTTCAAGTTAAGAAATGAAATTACAGGTTTTATACTAACTATGATATGTATGTATGAAAAACAATCCATGAGATTTTATGTTCATGGCATTTTATGTTATTCACAAGTTAGTTTTTAGCTTACGTTTTCGCAAAACCTTTTCAGAAGCCAACGGGAAGAGAAACCATAGGACGAGGTTTGAAGACATAGCTTGTAGTTTTGATTTAGCCCAATGGCTGGTTATGTATTTGGTGGCTCGACTCGATTTATGTCTTGAAGTTATAGTTATGTATATTTAAAATTAGTCTGGGAAGGGAATGTAATGTGAAGTTAAATACTTAGACACAACTCATATGTACGGTATTGACGTGACACTTATTATATTTTTAGTTATGACGCTTTGCAAAAGAAAAATTATTATGGGCATTTTGAAGAGAATGCACAAGTTCAAGGTAAGTTGGCCTTGGCGGGCAACCATCGGCCATCACGCGCCACGATCCGCATTAGGCCGGGTTGCGGGGCGTGAATTAAAAAAGCAATAAATGTTATATTGTGATTTAGATGCAAATGAGTTTAACCGAATCTCTGCATGCGAAATCCGCAAAGGAGAATATGGGAATAAACTTGTTGAAAGTGACTTATGAAGTAGAAATCAAGTCAAAGAATCTAAATTAGGTATGTAGTTCATGAGTATGAATTATTGTATAATCTTGGAAGATCTATTCTGGATGTTTTACTCGATTTACTAATATTATAATTATTAAAATTCTTGGAAAAATGTTATACTTATGTGAAAATGTGAGAAAAATTGTGAGGTCCCTGCCAAAAATATTGGATGCAAAAGTCACAGCTATGAAGAAACTAAAGATCTCACAATGATGAGTCTTGATGAATTTGGGTTCACTCATGAACCATGAGATCCATGTTGAAGGGACGAGAAGAGAAGCAAAGCCCAAAGAAGTCTCGCACTTAAATTCCTCACAAGGAAAAGGTAAGGAAGAAGAAGAGGAGGTGACGACGATTAAAAAAGAAGAAATGAACTTCTCACAAAAGATTCAAAAGGTTATGAAGAAAGGAGAAAGAAAATAGTCAATAAGAAGCATAATATGAAAGAGAATTCTTACGGCAAACCAAACAAAAAGGATCCTCCAACTTGCTTCCAGTGCCACAATCTGGACACTCTAAATCAAGATTGCCCTCGCCTTAAGAAGGAAGGAAAGAAATTCAAAAAAAGAAAAATCTTTAAAGTCACTTGGGATGATTCAGAAGGAAGCGAATCAGAACAAGAGGAGAGCAAAAAGAATGGCGAATTTTTGCCTCATGCAAAAGGGAGATGATTGGTAAGTATTTTAAATATGATGAGGTTACCTTCTATGAAAGAAACTTCAAGCTGTCTATTGATGAGATAGGTGGAAAACACTATAAAACTACATGCAAAACATAACTCTTAAAAAGAAAGAAACTGAATTTTGAATGAGATAGTTACTTTGAAAAATGAAATGAAAATTTACTCAAAAAAACAATATCTCACCTCCTAGATCAAGTCGCAATGATTCAGAAGTAAGAAAAAATTGGCCTAAAAGAACCATTAAAGATTTAATAAAACATTAGCAAAATTTGTAGATGACAAAGAAAACTTAGATATGCTACTGGGAAGACAAAGATGTGTCTTAACAAGGAAGGTTTGTGATATGCTCCTAAGAATAAACAAAAATTTTATAAAATTTCTTTGATAAAGAAATCTTGCTTCAAGTCTTATTCACTACTGATTAAATTCATATGGAAGAAATGGACATATTGTAGATGCTTAGTTATGAATAAAGTTATTCACAAAAAGAGGGTTGATTTTGTAAATTATAAGGGTCCAAATTTTAAAAAATTAACCATTGAAACACTCATTAAAACTTGGGGTTAACTCTAAAGTTACCTTCACGGACCCAAGAAAATTTGAGGTACCAAAAGAGTTATTGATGTATTTTGTATGATATGCATTAAGTCATATGGGAGCCGGATAAGGGTTTATGGACAGCGGCTTTTGGCTCACAAGA
>CM018901.1:10926496-10928996 GCA_009663005.1 Actinidia chinensis
TGATTTCAAGACATTCAAGTTTGAAAAAATTAGCTAGTAATAATTTCCTCTTTCTGACTTTTAAAATGTATTGCAAATTTTGGAAAATATGCTAGTAATATTTCTGACTTTGACAATGTATGCACTTTTTGAAAAATATGCCTAGCATAATTTTTTGACTTTGAAATTTAATTCCAAGTTTGAAAAATATACTACATAATTCTGATTTGAACAATTTGATTCCAAGTTTGAAAAATTGTGTAGCAACATTTCTGCTTTGAAAATTTGTATTCCAAGTTGAAAAATTGGTTAGCCACAATTCTGACTTTGAAAATATGGTGTAACTTTGAAATGGTAGCAATAATTCTCTGAATTTGAAAAGTGTTGTAACTTTTAAAAATTGGATAGCAACAATTTTTGTTTTGAAAATGTATTCAATTTTGAATTGGCTAGCAAATTTCAATTCTCTCTAAATTTATTCTTGGCTAAGGCCTATACATACATATCCTTAACTCTCATTTTTTATAAGGCATCAAGTGAGAACCAAACAATCTTATCACTCAAAGCATTTTTTTTCTTTTTCATATATTTCAATTTTCTTTGAGCATTTCCAAGTTTAATTCATACAAGAGTTCTAGTGAGAGATTCCATTGTAAAAATCTTTATTTGTATATCCTTCTCAAAAGGAGAATTGTTATTGTGAGAGAAATCTCAATCCTATTAAACATGATTGTATCCTGAGGGGTGGTGTGACCCTTTTAGGTGTAAGAAGATTTTTCCCTTGTGAAGAAGAGTTTGTGTGCTCTTTGCGTGTAAAGGTTTTGACCTCCACCCGCAAGGGTTTGGGATTAGTGGAAAAAAATTTTTTGACATCTCAAGCTGTGTGCTTGGGGAGTGGCCGTAGGTCGGTAGACCGAACCACTATAAATCTTCGAGTTTGAATCTCCTTCCCTATCTCTTATATTGTGCTCATTTATATTTTTTGTTATACTATTTTCTTAATTATTCTAAACTCTTAATTCCGTATATTTTTATTCAAAGAAAAGTTTGGCCAACAATCCTATTCAGCCCCCCTCTAGGGTTATTATCTGGGCAACACCCGTAATAACGGGAATCAATCGTGTTAATGCTCCAATTTTCATCACTCCGCCAACGGTAACGGTTGTAACCAAACTAGCTGATTTCGGTGTTTCGGCTTTACTTGTTGGCAGTCCAAACACAACAAAAACAACAAGACAAAAGCCTTCCTGCATTTGCCTCCACAAAATTGACAACACAAATATGAATATAATTCTTCCATTTGAATTCTTTATACAGCAAAATAATCGTCTAAAAATACTCATTACCCAAAAACTAGCCTATATCACTCCACACAAGTGTCATGTCTTTCCACATCCGATCTCACTCCATATCACGATATTCTATACATAAATACCAAAATAGCCTTGTACACCACATGTAATACCAGGTGAGTTCATTTAATTCTATCATATAGAAGCACATTCATGTTACCCCTCACTACTTAGACACGAAAATGAACGTGGTCTAACACCCTACGACTCATAGTAGTCAACTAGAGCTCTATCCATGTTATCTTAATAAAATATAAATTACTCTCACGTTATGGCTTAATACCCCACTGCTCGGGGTATTCAAACGTAGAGCTCTGATACCATGTGTCATGCCCCGGTCAACCAAGACCCAGCCACTAAGTAAATACCTCAAATGTTAAAAAGTCAAACTACGTAACTAATAATAGACCGTCATTATACAGAGTACGACAACTAATCCCTCCCGTGGACTACTGCTCTCCATGAGCTAATCAATACAATAAGTGATATCCCCTGGACAATGCCCACATCGGGTGAAAAGATAATTACAATTTTAAAATATCCACTAATATGTTTATCCAAAAATAAAATACACTACGGACCCCACGTGCCTCACGATTCAAGATAAACCTTGTTACCCTAAAATTCATTTTATAGTAAAGGTGAGTTACCTGAAAAGATTTAATAATGGACTGAATCGCACCAAACCACTGATACCAGAGTATATGATGAAAACTGATGCAAATTCTATGCTTCCATTCACACGACACTCTACTTTTTTCATCCGTGATTTCACAAATCATCCATGTTTCCCACATTTCTACTTTTCACAAAAAACAATATCATAGTCCTTTGAATGAAGATAGTAGGCTATACCTAATAAACCTCATATGCCACTAAGTACGTTTGAGACAACATATCGTCAACTTCTCGGGCTTTTACTGTGGGCTATGACATTTTCTCCGTATCATTGTCATCTAGAACTTTTCCATTGTCAACTTTCTGGACTTTCACCGTGGCCTATGACATTCCCTCCATACCGTTTGCCATCTAGGACTTTATTGTCAACTTCCCGTACTTTTACCGTGGGCTATGACATTCCCTCCATACCGTTTGCCATTTAGGACTTTATCTTCGGCTTACTCCAAGCCATCTTATTTGGTACACTAATATATTAAAGTCGGCATATT
>CM018901.1:10948996-10956496 GCA_009663005.1 Actinidia chinensis
ATAATCTGTTTGACCTACCTATTCCTATGAAATAACAACGTCCTATTTGTACGAGCAATTAGGCTAAGCATAACTTTTAATAGCACTTGTATCTTAAAATATTCAAGTGGGGTATTGCAGAATACTCTTAACAAGATGTTACCAATATGAGTGTGGATTGGGGTCGTTCCTATGAGAATTTTGGGATGAATTCTCTAAGGCACTCATGAAACCCAAATGTTGTTCAAGGCCAACATGAACACTACCATGAGAACCAAAAATGTTCAGAGGTTTATTGTGTGAATATTATTATCTTGGTTTAAACTCAAAACTGGACAGTTCAAGGGCACTCTGTTCCATTGTCTGGCAAGTAAATCTGATAATATATCACCAAGGAAGGTTCAAGGCCAAAAATTACCTTTCCTGAGTAGTAATTCTTCATTTCTCCCTCTCTCTCTCTCTCTTAGGATGTGCATTTTATTACATCAGTTATTTGTCAATTTTTATTCATGTGGAGGATTGTTAGAAGATGGGTTTTTAATAATGAGTTGTGAACACACTTTGAGACTAAATTTTATTAAATTCCATACACTAAATTAGATGAACAATAATTGATTCATGTTTTTCTAAGTGAGTACATGAATTTAGTGTATTTATTTGTCCAAAACCAAGTTGATTTGGATGAGAAATTATTTCTCAAAGAAACTTCAATGCAAAAGATAAAATAAAGATAAACAAGTTTGTATCACATTGAAAAAATAAAAGAAAGTTAGTGAGCATATAAAACTCAAGTATGGACTCTAGACATTAGGCCCTTTGGCACCTCAAGCTTTAAGCTTTTAGAAGGAGAGTTATGTACAAAGTGAGTTTGATCCATTAGCCTATGATTCTGACCCACGTGCGGTTGCGCCGTAGCCGTTCTGGCATGGCTCAGCTAGGTTCATGTTCATGCAGGTTGGTTTTGGTTTTGGGCTTGGGCTTGGCTTAATTGAATATTAATTTTTTTAAAAAAATTTATTCAATTATTTTAATTTCTAAGCGGTCAGAAATTACACTTCCTTCCCCGAAGTTAACTTTCTTTCGCGAACGGTCACACTGTTTCAGATTTAAGCGGAATGAAAATTACGATTTTATTTCTGAGATTTTTTCCTTTAATATGAGAACAATTGTGACTTTTTAATTTATGAAGAAAGGTCCCTGTACGTATCTATTTGGGCGAATGAGTGCAATTTTGGCCGAATAATTGCATTTTCAAATAGGAGTGACCATCAAGAAAGATACCCTACCTTTTCTAAGAGATGTGAAGACTTCTATAAATTTCACCATCATTCAACATTTTTTATTTATTCAAAAATTATTCTAAGCATAGTTAGAAAGTAGTAGGATCATCCATTACTTTTTAGTATTCATTTGAGAGAGAGAAGACACTTAAAAAGTTTACCGTGATCTTTTGATTTGGAGTACTACTATCTAAAAATCGAAGTTGTTGTATCTAGGAGTCGTATGACACATTCTTGTGAGTACCAAGTGCGGATCGTAAATAATTTAAGGACACTAAATTTAATTCAGACTTCAGCCAATTTTAGTTCTATTCTTTGAATAATTCTATAAGTTGTGTTGTTTATATTTCAATTATTTATTGCCTTCTTGATGCAAAAATTAAATGTATTTAATTATTTATTAGTTATTGTATTTGATAATTAGTTTCCTTTTAGTATTAGGATTCTAGTTTCCTTTTAATTAGAATTTTATTAGTTTTTTAGTAGTATTTTTATTTTGGTATTTTAGTTGGTTTAGAATTTTAGTAGATTTAGGATTCTAATTTTTTTTTTAATTATGAGAGTTTATTATAAATAATGTAAAGGATTTTCATCCTAAGGAGAGTTTTTGAGAAATAAAAAAATTGAGTGATTAAAGAGATGGTTCTCTTTTCTCTTCTTCCAAATTCTTTGGCATTCTTCGGAATCAACAAAGTAAAGGATTTTCATTCTAAGGAGAGTTTTTGAGAAATAAAAAAATTGAGTGATTAAAGAGATGGTTCTCTTTTCTCTTCTTCCAAATTTTTGGGCATTCTTCGGAATCAACAAAGTATTTGATACCTTTATTCCCGGTATTATTATTCGAGTGAAATCACGGGTTTAGATTTAGAGAGCCTTTATTCCCGGTATTCTATGTGAATCAACGGGTTTAGAGAAGAATTTCGTTTTCGGCATTCGCAGAAAGAGAATTAACGGATTCGAGTCGTTTATCCTTTTCTTGTTTCTTGTTTTCCTTTTTTTTTTTTCTGTTTTTTAACGCCTTCCCTCTGCGATCAATTAGTTCAGCAGCTTGGCTCGTTCCTCATTGATCTGGCACGGTATGATATTTATGGTGGTACGCATGCCCACATCGAAGATGTGTACAAATATGATGAGGTTGCGAGAACTTGACAATTACCATCAATATTATTGAGATCCATATTTGGATTGGAATAAACTTGCCAAATTTTTTTTACGAAAACCCATTAAAGAAATTAGATTCAACTAAAGACTCATTATTGTAGTCTCCAATGAGAACTAAGAATGTTGAGCAGAGATTTGTGTCTGTCTATTTTTGGCTTCATTGAAGCAACAACGTCTTTTGTTCCGATTGAAAAATTAATCAAAATACAAATCGCGATAAGTGCAAACGCTCAGTTTTATTAGTTATTGTCTTTGATATTAGGTTCCTTTTAGTATTAGAATTCTCGTTTCCTTTTAAATTATGATTTTAGTAACTTTTTAGTAGTATTATTTTGGTATTTAGTTGGTTTAGAATTTTTAGTAGATTTAGGATTCTCGTTCTTTTGTTAAGGGAGAAGGACAAACCTCCCATGAGGTTTACATATAATACACAAAAGTACCATGCGACGTGTGAACAACGACAGTGACCTCCCCTGAGATTTGAAAAATTATCGTGGACACCCCCTGACAATACTTTCTCCCTTGTTCCTTATTGAATGACAAATGCCCCCTGCTCTCGACCTTCTCTCTCTCTCTTTTGCAACCTTTTATTTTTTATTTTTTATTTTTATTATAATTTTTTTAAATTACCCTTTAATTCATATGTTTTAATAAAAATAATGTCCTTTTATATTGTTATTTTTTTTCTTTTGTAGCATTTTATTTTATTTATATGTTTATTATTATTGTTCTTGAATACCTTTGATAATTTTATTTAAAAAAACATGAATCCCCTTGTAATTTTTCTTATTTTTTCTTTATGTACTCTTTGGTTTTTTTTTACTTGTATTATTATTTTTCTTTAAACCTTGATTAATTTTTTTACAAGAAATGAATCACCTTTTTTTATACTCTTTTATTTTTTATTTTTCTTTTATTATTCTTTTAAGACCCTTTGATTCATTTTTTCTTTTTTTAATACTATTTTGAGAGATATTATCATAAATATTAAAAAATAAATCGAAAAAGTATTAAAATTAGAAAAAAACAAATGGTATTAAAAAACAATGAGTCAACGGGTATTACAAAAATAATAAAAAAAATAAAAATAAAAAAATAAAAGGATACAAAAATGGAAGAAAATAGTAAAACAAACGTACGTGATCATTTTTTTATTTAAAAAAATAATCAAAAGCTATTAAAGAAAAAATAATAATAAAAAATACAAATAAAAAAATATACGGTAAATAAAAAAAATACAAAAAGGGCTCATTTGTTAAATAAAATTAATCAAAGGGTATTTAAAAAAAAAATAATATAAAACTATAAATAAAAAAAAGCTCCAAAAAAAATAGAAAAAATAACAAAACAGATAAGTTATTGTGATTAAACCATTGAATTAAAGGGTATTAAAAAAAAATTATAATAAAAAGAAAAAAAAATACACAATAAAAAAGGGGCCAAAAAAGAGAGGGTGAGAAGAAAGGGAGGAGAGAGGAGAAGGAGCGAGAGAGGGGGGGCATTTTGATAATTTCGGGACTTTCTCTCCGAAACATGTCCATCCCAACCCCCCGTGTCAGAGGGGGTGGGATTATTTATTTGCTTTTCCCCCACGCCCTAGGGTGGTCCCTACTTCCTTGGAACACGTTTCGGGATTTCCTTGTTTCTTTGTTTTTTTCGCTTCCCTCAGAAAAATATATACATACCAATTTTGTTCCGTTTCATTTTCAGAATTAATTTTGCATAATATTTTTTTAAATTTATTTTTAAGAATAAAAACTTTTATTGTTTTTACATATTGTTAATTTTTTAGAAAAAATATTTTTTACAATTTAAAGAAATTGCTTTAATATTTTTTTCAAAAAATGCATTATTTTGAATTTTTTTATAGAAAAAATAATTTTTAAAACTATCAACCAAATAGAGTTTTTAAAAATTGTTCTAAAAAATTAATTCTGAAAACTCAACTAAACAAAAATTAATTATAATATTTTTTTTTCTTTTTGGAATTCATATTACAAAGAGGTTGGGTCGCAAGGGCAAGGAGTGGAACACTGTTAGGGTGTGTGTGAATGCCCTACTACTGTACTACAACATAGTTGTCAGTATGCTTTAGGCGCCTGAGTATAGGTATGGGCCTAAGCTAGAGCTGCCTAGCGCTTAGGCGATCGTCTAGATTTTTCTAGTTACTTAATAATTTATATGGTATGTATGTTTATAAATATTTGTAAGTCTCATATATGATATGTGTTCTAAAAAGTTAATAAAAAAGAAAAAACAAGATTTGTAGTTAGTTGTATTTATAGATATAAGCAACCTAAATTCATAGCTTATCAAGTTGATCTTTATCTTCACATGATTGATTTATTATATATTTTTATATATTTTTTAAATTCAATAAGGAATAAAGGTTAAAATCATCTATAAGAATTTATTAAAAGAAAAATTAAAAGTTAATAGATATTTAATCTACATTATGAAAATAAATTTGAATCTCAACAACTTATCTATAGCATTAAAAACACTAGGTTGAGTCGTCGCTCAGCTAAAATTTGGCAATTTGGCAACCCGGCAACTCCAAGGTCATCTCTGTGAGCACCCAATAATATAATGTTTAGACAAATCTCGCTTAAACATTTTAGGCGAACGCATGTAACAACTAGGTCCTATTATGGGCGCCCCTTAGCTCTCCTTTTCCAAGGCATTGGAGTACTGAAGCATCCCTACACTTCCACGTATAATGGCTCAAAGCAAACTTCTCCTTCTTTTAAGAACAAAAACTAAAAAAATTGTAGTTTTTTTGGTCCTCAAGACAATAACTAAAAGAATTATTCAAGCCTATACAAAAAATTCTATCAACTAACTTCTCAACAGTCACCCATTCGTGGGGAATGATTTTGCTCCTAAAAATGATTCCTTACCGCAAGTGTATGAGTCCCCCGAAATAGTAATAAACACTTGACGGAACGATATCGATCCACGAGAGCGTGTCCAGGGTGAACACAAATTAACAAAATTTTACGATTTGAATTCTAACTTGATCACAATTTACTTCTAAAAAGAGAAAATAAAATCTTACTTGATGTTTTATTAGTTAAACTAAATCTAATAAAGGAAAGCAATTAAAATTCAATTAACTTTGTCTTAGAAACACTTAGAATCAATTGATCCCAATCCAATCGGGTTTTTCAGAATTCCAATGGAGCGTTATATGGGGCTCAACAACATCTTCTACTACAAAAAGCGTGAGTTCGATTCAAGAAGAATTCAGTTTTTAAAATCAATTGTTCTTTCACTCTTCAACTTCTAAAATAAATCTGGTTGTTATGATTATGGTCGTGTATCATCGATTAGCGCAACACATATACTGAACCCAATTCACGCATAAACGTTACAAGACAGTTTATATACTGAGTATGGCATTCATGCATAAGCGTTACCGAATATAATAGGATGCTCAAGTTTTTAAAAGTATTTAGAACGGAGAAGAAGAAGAAATAATAAAAAGATCTAACGGTAAAAATAATTTACCTCCATTGTTAATCCTCGATTCCCAATCGATCTTCCCAATCGATCCCTAGCTAAAAAAACTAGCCACTCATGGCCACGAAAAATAAATAAATATGTATCGAAAATATTTTGAAATATTTAATTGAACACGAATAAATAAAATTGGAGATCTTAAATTAATGACAGAAAAATTATAGAAAAATACGAGTAATTGAATAAAATCGTAAATTGAATTGATTAAACTTGAATTTAATGTAATCCATTACAAAACTATTGAAAATTATGAATCTCTAAATTAGAAAGCTGTAAAAATCCTAAAAAAAATGTGTTCGTTCATAAAATAGAAGAGATATATATATAGACTTCATTATTCGAGTCCTAATAGGATTAGAATTCTAACCCAAAAATCCTTCATAGCGTTCTAACGGATGGTTACTATTCACCAGCAACTTTCAAGCTTGATTTCGACCACTTTAGAGATCGATTCAGCCAATACCCATTACAGACAAAGTTATAAAAAGTTAGCTCAATCGGCTATCGGAGTAAAAAATTATGGCCAAAATACCGAGACAGGTTTTTAGTAAAATTCCTAAATTTGCCTTAGCGTTCAAATGCTATAATAGGCATTCGAACCCTCAGGAAAAAATTTCATAGCATTCGAACCATGAATTTTAGCATTCGAGCGGTAAGGCCTTTAACTATTTTTTAATTTTTCATAGACCCTGTGCATTCGAACGTTGCATAGAGGAGTCCGAACTCCAAGGCCAAAATCTTTTTTTCTTCCATATTTCATGCCATCATTCGAACTACCAAAATTCTTTGTTTTTCGCTATACGAACGGTGTATATTTTTAACCATCTTTGACTTTTTCTCCAATTTCTTCTTAGTCTATTTTAAAACTTTTGAAGTCCATATCTTACGACGCTCGTTAGACGTTAATTTGTATAACTTTGTGAGATCTTTTCAATGGCATATCTTTCATTCCATTATGAGTTACGGGTGAAAATTTTCACAATTTCCGAGACAAATCCCAGCAACAGCTCTCGATATGCATGCCCGTACTCCGAATTTCTTTTATGGCTCCAAATTTTCTTATTTATTAACATTTATTTGTAATGAGCGCAAGTACGACTTTCAATACAAAACACGATATAAAAATAGAATTAACCTAATCTAGGGCTATCTTAGGTCGGTTTAGAGGCGTTTAGAGTGCACTTATGCAGTCTTATCATATCCTCCAACTAACATTTTGCTAATCCCTAGAAAAACTAAGAAAAACAAAAACATAATTTCTCTTTTTGTAAGAGTCCCGAATGCATTTAAAGTATGCATCAAGCTTTTAAAATCCTAGGTTATCCCTAGTGTACGAGTGGTGTCTCGTGAGGGCTTCCAGTGATGATACTGATTGGATTGCATAATTGTAGTACAAGCACCGCTAAATTACTCTAAGTTGGCCTTAGTTTGGTTTAGTTAAGTCTTTTTATTGTGATTTGTATTTATAGTTATGTTTAAGCTCATTGTAGGTTAATGTTGATAAAAATGAATAATTGAAGCCATAAAAGTATAATGGAGTGTGGGCACGTATTTTGAG
>CM018901.1:10991496-10993996 GCA_009663005.1 Actinidia chinensis
CTCAACCCTAACCAATCTATTTAGAGTGTGGGCTTTCAGATTTTTCTCTCAAAAAATTCTGTAGAGAATTAAATCATAAAGATTGGCAACCCACAATTATATATATAAATTAGGTCTCCAACTAGGGCAATGATAGGGATCTTAGGGAGTCTTAGTTTGGCTCAATGAAAATACTTAAAGTCCTAGATATCTCATAACTTAATTTAATAATTTAATTAATCCAAATTAATTTCACTAAATAATGTGGATTGTACTCCAAAGTAAAAGGACTACAATACCCTCATCGCTATTTTTATACCACAATTAAGACCCCTCTCCATAAGTATCAATATTAGGTTTGGATTAATTAACCGTCACCAAATCCTAATTATTTTAACCCCTAAGTCATAATTTATTTCATATTTATCATTAAAATAATAAGTCTTCATTTCGATAAAAATTTCAAAAAATCAAATTTAAAATTTCAATATGACTACATTATGAATTAACATTACGAGTGGTACCACTCCTAGAAGAGAGTAAGATTCCATATGAGAATTAAGGGTTCACATAGACTAATAACGACCACCTAAGATACTAATGTTTTACCTCAATTAACCTCACTCATTGGTAATTAAACTGACAATGTCAAACTGAGTTACCAGTATCTTATGATTAAAGAGTCAATGACAAATAACGAATGTAAGATTTCATCATAAAGTGACAGTATTTATAGATCTACTTTCTTACGATGATCCATTTCAAAGTAATTCTCATATACCAATACTTTAATCAAGAGTCATATACACACTGATGGTTGAGATAAACCACCATATCACATAGAGGTTAATAGGTATTACATTCTGCTCAGATGAGACGTCCAATTTCATCACTGATTACGAACTAATTTAAAATTACCAGAATTAATGATTAATATCTCATGTGTAAAAATATCATTTTCACACATATATTGTATCTCTTGATAACTTAGGAATATATCATTTCATGATATATAATAATATTCATATTGTCTTACGATATTTTAAAATAAATCCAATTATATAATAAAATAAATTTTCATTCTAAATTATAATTAAATATTTTAACATGTGGGCATACAATTCTCATAAACTCTCACTTGCACTCATGTCCAAAAAATATCATATCTAACCCCTATTCTAATCCACATGAAGCAAAAATACATTATAAGTTAAAGCCTTAGTGAATGGATCTGCTAAGTATCTGCCGCTGCATAAAAAAAAACCTTAGTAACTCCTTACGTCTCCACGTCTTACTAGCTCCCTAAGGAGGTGATATTTCAGTTCTATGTGCTTTCCACCTTTGTAATTGCTGGGATCTTTAGATTGAGCAACGACCCCCTTATTATCACAATAAAGTATAATGGGTAATTGAGCTTGTGAAACCACACCCAACTCAAGAGAAACTTTTTAAGCCAGACTGCCTTTTTAGCTGCTACATACTTTGCTTCAATTATTGAGTCAGCAATACACTGTTGTTTTATACTCCTCCAACTAATGTTGCTGCTGTCTTCCCTCAGGAATGAACACATATCCAAAAGTTGACTTTCTAGAATCCATATTTGATACAAATTCTGAATCTGTATAACCAATTGAAATTAATCTGAACCTCCATAGGTCAACATATAATCTCTAATCCTTGTCAAGTACTTGAAACATATTTCATCGCAGTCCAATATTCTGGTACAGGATTATATTGATATCTGCTGACCTGCCCACTGTATAAACAAATATTTGGTCTAGTGTAAAGCATAGCATACATTAGGCTTCCTACTACCGAAGTATAAGGAACTGCCTTCATGCATTGTTCACCCTCAAAAGTCTTTGGACACTGTTTTCTTAGACAAATGAACTACATGCTTAAAATGTAATAACTCTTTCTTGGAGTTATGCATTGCAACTTGACAAGAATCTTATTTGTATATGCAGCTTGGGATAACCCTAATATTTTATTTCGGTGATCTCGCAAAAGCTTGATCTCTAAAATGTTTGCTTCTCCAAAGTCATTCATATCAAAATAATTTTCCAAAATAATTTTCCAATGATTAAAACATTATTTACGTATAAAATTAAAAACATAACTACGCTTCACTCGCAGTTTTTATACATACATGGTTTATTCGTATTTTGTTCAAAATTAAAAGATTATATTTCCTGATCAAAATGAATGTTCCAAGTTCGGGAGTCTTGCTTAAGTCCATAAATGGATCTATACAACTTGCATACCATATACTTTTGGCCCTTACCTATGAATCCGTCTGACTGCCATCATGTAATGAATGTCTTCCTCAAAGTTGTCGTTTAAAAAAGTAGTCTTGATGTTCATTTGCCAAATTTTTAATAATCAAATGTACCGCAATGGACAAGAGAACTCAAATAGACTAAGGATGCGATTAGTGAAAATATTTTCTCATAATCAATTTCCTCTCTTTTTGCGTAAATCCTTGGCTACCAATCTCGCTTTAAAGTCTCAACAACCATCG
>CM018901.1:11001496-11008435 GCA_009663005.1 Actinidia chinensis
GCTTTCGGCACGCATATGAATCGATCGTCAAATTCAGCATTGTCTAAGTTTCCTACTTCTAAATTGGCAGAAGAATACGCTTACCAAATCAGAGTATAACATTCTTCTGGAGAGGAACCAATGTACTCCAATGCCAAGCGCTCCGTGCTGGTGTCCAACCAGCATTTTTTGTTTGGTATTTTGGCTTAAAACTGTCCCAATGTTCCTTCCATTGATAGTGTTTCTAATGTTGAACTCAGCCCAAAGCTTTGAATCCATTCATTCTTAAGAATTTCTTTCGAAATGTGGATCATTGAAGACTGCTTGTGCCAATATTCTCCATTTGAGCTTGCGACATGCTTTGGTGTTGACCCATTGTTGATTTGTGAATTCTGACATTTGGGTCTATGGTTTTGAGAGTGAGAGAGAGAACTAAGAAATTTGCTTTGAAGGAGAAAGAATTGATGGAGGTTCTTATTTTCGTAGAGAGAAAATTGAGAGAGAGAGATTACTTGAGTGAGTCTAGGAATTGTAGGGAAGTACTACCAGAGAATTAGAGTTAGAACGTAAGTCGACGAATTAAAGAGAATAGATTAACAGTCGTGAATTTTAATCTCTGGTAACCGTCAAACTTAGGGTCGACAACTTAGGGATCGTCCTAATTTTAACTTTAGGGTTTGTTCCAAGTTTAACCTTAGGTGTCCAATTTAATTAAATGTCGTCCTAACTTTGACTTTAGGTTCGACCTACAATTGACTTTAGGTTCGCCTAAGTCATGAAGTTAGGTCCTCCTAACTCTGACTTTAGGTCGACCTAACCTAAGGTTATGGTCGTTCCTAACTTCCAGTAGAATATTGCAGATGTTTTGACAAATAAATATTTATTATTTAGCCGAGGTAACTTCATTCTCTGTTCTATGTCAACTGATTAAATAGTATTTACGTATATTAGAGCAATGATTAGTTTTTGTAAGCATCAATATTCAGGTTGCACACGATTTTTAGTTCGCCTTAGACCTACATACTGACCATTTCGTACATAGGCACATAGGTTGATTTTATAGTTCGTAATCATAATATCAGTACTTCAGCTTTAATCATCTCATTTATCAATATCAATTAAAGGTAACAATCAAGAGAAATTGTTTTGTCGGAGATTAAGCATAGGAAATTAACATTCGTTCCCGATATTTTTGTAAATACGACTCACTCATTACTATAAATTTATTTTAGAATCCAAATTCTCACATTGGGTGATACATTCTAAATTCACGTGAATATAGAAAAATCACTTTATTCTATTCCGAGGTGACGTTTTATTGTGACCAATCTCACCGTCCCCCAAAGGAATGTGTACGTCTTTGGTGTTGTACACCTAGAATTGCAACCGTTCAATCTCTTCTCATACGTTTTGTGGACGCCTCCCCCTTACTTTAAAAAGTTGTACCCCTTGTCGAATCCAATGTGTTTTGTTCTTGAGGTGTATGGGATTCTTAGACAAATTTATAGCCTTGTATTATTCACATTTGATGGGAACATAATCAAAAGTAAACCATAATTCTCCATTGTTATTCATCCATAGTAATTGAGCACAACAACTTTCGGCGGCACATATTCGGCCTCGACCATTGATTAGGAAACGAAGTTTTGTTTCTTGCTAGACCATGAACACTAGAGCGTGTCCTAGGAAAATGGCAAGTGCCACCGTGCTCTTCGATCTATCCTACATCTGGCTATAATCAGGCATCCGGTGAAACCCATTTAATTCAAAATGCAACTCCCTTAGGATAAAATATTCCTAACTCAGGCATTTTATGAGATATCTAAATAGCGTTTCATGCAACTAGATGTGATTAATTAGGAAAGATTGAAATCTGGACATATGCATACACTTAAAATGATATCCGCCTACTTGCCGTTTAAATAGAGTAAACAGCCAATCAACCTCGATAGAGCTTTTTCATTTCAATATTTTACCATTTTATTTTGTCAAGTTTTATAGATGTGCACATTAGGGTGCCAAGCGGTTTTGCTTTATCCTGCCAAATCGCTGAGAGTTTTCGTGATTTGCTGATTTATAAATGTCCTTCGTTTAATGCTCTTTGATTTGATCCAAGAAAGAAATTTAGCTCCCTCCATCTGCTCATCTCAAATTCTCCTTGCAATGCTCTGATTGAACTGCATAATTGTATGTCAATGCCGCGTTTAAACTGACTAAGTAGCCCTAGATTAGTTTTAATTATGTATTTTTATCATATATGCACTTTAAGGAGTGTTTGAGTTCATTGTAGGTTAATATTGATAAAAGGCGAAGCAAGATTGAAGCCATTAAAATTAAACGGTGTATGAAGAAAGGTTCAGATTACATTGGGCAGTTCGAACGCCCAAGCAAAGGAGGAAAACCAGCGTTCGAACGCTGTGAAAAAATCGGGAATTTTGTGAAGGACCGTTCGAACGCCGACCAAGAAGAATTTGGATGTTCAGAAAACGCCAAGAGAAAAATGATGAAGAACGTTCGAACCCATTGCTTACAGTTCGAAAAAGTGCGAGAGTTGAATTAGAGCGTTCGAACGCCATTGCTCAGTTCAAAAAATGCGAAGACTTACAAATTGGGTTTTTGTCTAAGCGTTCGAACGCTACATGGAAAAGAATTAGAGCGTACGAACGCCAAGAAGAAAATCAGAAGATTGTACTGAGCGTTCGAACTCCAATTGAAGAGGAAGGGAAAGTGGAGTTGACCGCCAAGCAAATCCTGGGAAAGATTCCTAATCTGTTTAGACTCGAATTGGGAAGTGCCTCCTATATATATCCCTTTCTATCTTTGAAGGGGGATTGTTGATTGGTAGGTTTTTCTCAGCCTCTTAGTTTAGTGTCAAAGTTCTTCAGTAATTCTTGTAAGTTTTACATTAAGTCTATTTGTTTATGAATTAATGAGTTTTGGTTTAATTAACATTTTTTTAATTTTCTTTTATGATTCAATTATCTTGGTTTATATCAGTAGATTAGTTATTCATTTTTAGAATGCATTCAATAATTAGAATATTTTTGACCAGCCATCGAGTGGCTAGTTTTTTCTACTTGGAATCGATTTGTGAAAGCAATCGGGAATCAAGGATGAACATGGCGTAATTTATTTCACCGTTAGATCTTCTAATTTTTTATTCTTTCTACTAATCTAAATGATTTTCGAAAAAAACTTGGGAGTCTTAGTAGTTCGATAAACGTTCGTGTTAATTCGGATTCAATGATGCAATAACAATGATTAAAACACCCAGATTTATTTACTTTCGAAAACTTGGGAGTCTATTATTTTCGAATAACATCTTTGTGATGCGAATGATGATGCACTACCTGATCATAAAACCAGATTGTTTAGAGGCTGAAGTAAGTAAGAAATATTTTGGGTTCAAAAGTTAAATTTCCGAATCTAAGACTCTAGAATAGTCGAAGGATTTGAGTATAATATATTTCATGGGTTTCGAGAAACTCGTGACTGGAAACATCGCTTCTGAGTTCCTTTTTTTATCAGTTAAATCCGTTTTTAGTTTGTCTTATTTTAAATTTAGTTCAAAACTCATAAAAAAAATCCAAAATCAATCTTTTTATTCTAATTTGAAGCATAGTAGGCTTTGGGTTAGGCTTTGCATCATAGTGTTTTAGTTATCTTGTTGTCACATTTACATGTCCTGTGGGATTGATAGCGTACTTCGAGTTTTTTAACTACTCGCGACACGTACACTTGCGGTAGGAATCACTTCTGGGAGCGAAGCAAGTTTTGGCGCCATTGCGGGGGGTAGGGGGAACAGACTTTAGCCAAAAGAGGGACCGCAAGGAGCGTGCTAGAACACGAACCTGTCCTGCTAACTCACGCGGATTGCTTCACCAACCTCTATACAAGGAAATCTACGGCCAAGGCAAGCTGGGTAACCTTGTCCACTCTTTTTTGTGATAAGTTTTAGGAATTATTTGTTTATCGGTGGGTTTTTTTGCATAAAGGAGCTTGTGTGGTTCGGCTGGGAGTATTGATTAAAAATTGTTGGAATGGGTATGCTGATATAACTGTGGAGATTGTGTGGAATCGGTTGGTTTACCAATACGTGCTTACGTGTGCATTGCATTGGAGTCCTCATAATTTAGGGATCATACAAAACCGTTTAGTCGAGTCGACCCACGGAGTAATTTACCACTAGGATATTTGGACTCCCTCACACAAGGGTCTAAATCGATAGACATACAACGTTTTCCTGAATAAAAGTGCACACATCCTGATGGATCATCAACGAACAAGATCCTGGGACAGGTCTGGCGGGCACAAAACGTGGGAACATGGATTTGTAGGGAAGTAGGGATCGTGATCATCGCGAGTAATGCGGGGGAAGTCGAAACCCAAACTCGTACCATGAAAGATTACATGAATCCCGCACAAGGCAAACACCCATCTTCTATTATAGTACTTCCCCCACATCAATACCACGTTAATCTCAGATCAGAAATGATACAGCTTTGCCATATTTTAACGGTGGTGATCTGAGAGACTTCACGCATCTAAAAGACTTGAGGATGCATGTTCGATCTTTTAAGACAACTCATGTCTAGGGAGGATTGTACTTCTAAAAACTTTTCAATTACACTCTAAGGTAAACAGCAAAATTTGGTTTAAATTCTTTAAACCTAGATCTATCTACTCTGGAATGAAATAGAGGGGGGTCTTGAAAAAAGTTTTTTTTTTTCTAAAAAATCGTACTGAGGCACTACGTCATGCCATCTCTCACAATTTGTACCAAATAGTGGCGAGAGTTCTTCCACAATGGGAGAGATCAAGGATTACTAAACGCATGACCTATCTAATTTCCCTCCATGGCACACAATCAATTATTTTTATCGTCATGATCTGCAACAATGAAGATAATTGTCGAGTCATGTGTGGCGGGAAGTTTTTCACGGAAAAAAAATACTGAGCAAGATTTGAGCTATTTGATTACTTAGTAACTTGTCAGTGATTGGGCATTGCCACGGAAACCTAAACAATGTGAATAAACTTCCCCGTCACACAGCATGTAGGTGTTAAAAGAAATTGGGGATGGAAGATGAAGTCAATGCGAAACTCACGGCACTTTCGAGACAAGTGGACTGGTTTTTAGTTTTAGCAATGCTTTAGGCCGCCAAAGTCTACAAGCGCTCTTTCAAGTATGTGTGTATTGTGTGATAAAATGGACCACGCACTGATGTGTGTCAAATTGTAGCGGGGGTTAAAAGAGGGCCACGTGGACAAGTTAATGTGGTAGGCAAATTTTCACGGAATGGGGTAATCGTTACTCCAATACTAAATCCTGGTTGGAGAAATCATCCTAACTTGGGTTTGCGACACAAAAAAGAGGGGGGCCCCAGAAACATGCCAAATTTTTCAAAATTCCAAAAGTTTCAATCCCCAACAACAACCATACATGGCACCACATTCATACCCCCTACGCAGAATGCAGCACTACCGCACACCTATGCCATATTCTGCGCCCACAAGCGCCACCACCGTCCAAACATGCACAATATAAACATCGGGAGAATGAGGATAATGAGATTGCGCATAAAGTCCCCAGTATTGAGACACACAATGGGGAAAAGAATTCTAACTTGAGAGTCTCGTAATTTTCACAAACAAAAATGCCAAGGGTAATTTCCCGCCCAACCTCAGCAAAAATCCTAACCTGCAAATTGCATGAGGAAACACATGAGCAAGTCCAAGCCATCACGACCCTTAAAGCGCGCAAGAAATTGATATTTAATAAAACCATTGACACCAAAGAGGGTATTCAAGGTGGGGGGAGAAGGTCTAAAGGAGTTAGGTTGGGAGAGTGGAGAGGCGAAATTAGAGGAGGAAAGGAAATAAAGCAAAGGGCAAGACATGAGCATGATTCTGATGCGGTCACAAAAGTGCCCAATGAAATACTGTTTGAGGATTTAAAACATGCACGTTCCCACAAAGATTGACCAAAAAGTGAGTAAAGCAAACTAAATTCGGAAATTTATGTTGTCTTTAAACAAGTTCGAATCAATATTCCGATGTTGATGCTATTAACAGATTCCCTCTCATGCCAATTTTTAAGGAATTGGTACTGTACAAAAGGAATTTGCATGAACGGACGACAATGTTCCATGAATGAGAGTCAGAGTTCGCCCGATTCTCCAATGCAAGACTGCTGCCGAAAGTATAAGGACCTCGCTGTCCTAATATTTTGTGCATATAGGGGTTGTACAGATTGCTCGAGCACCTTCTCGAACTTATGGTTCTAGTGTGGAATTTTGTTGCAGTCCGCTTATTCCGTATACAAAGGACCTAGTGTAGGAGAAACTAAAACACGGAGGTACACTGAGTTGGCTGATCGTTCTGTTAAGGTCCGAGGGGCATCATCGAGGATGTCTTATTAAAGTCGATACTGTTGTGTACTACCCGGTAGATTCTAGTATTGGTATGCTCAATACTGTCGATATGAGTCGTCTAAACGTTCATATTCTTTTCATCTTAGGTAGGACCATTCCTAGCCACGGGCAAATGCATTGTTATTCATTGCAGGCATGGATTAGTTAAGCTTTCATTTGGTATATGACGTTGAGAAAAACACTTGTTCACTGGGCGGGAAAACCAATAAAGGCAGTAGAACAAAGTGAGGAAGGGGAAATAAAGGTCATGAGTCCATCATCAAGAGCACTTGTGGAGCGTGAGTAATGGAAGATTTGATTGGTGAGAGGAGAGCTCTAGCTTGAATGTGAGCCCCAGTGACCAATTGGACATCCCGAAAAGTGTAAGTTTTAGGGATGCATCTATTGTCGGTAAAGAGAGGTGAGTCTGTCTTGCATGTGGGTCATTGGATACCAATTTTGAACCTCTTGCAACCAAGTGTAGTTTAACTGTTTCATCGGAAAAAAAAACACCAAATTCCGGAAAGAAGAAAAACCTCTTGCATCT
>CM018901.1:11023535-11026035 GCA_009663005.1 Actinidia chinensis
TGGACTGAGTTCAGAGTTCTGCATAACTTCCAATCTAATCTTCAATAAAGTTGAAGATATAGTGGATAAAGCTAAGTAACGGCCTCAGACACCATCCGTTGATCAGTAGGATGAAACGAATTGTCAATAAACTTACCCTTCTTATATTCGACAAGGCATCTGCCACCACATTGTCCTTGACCTGGTTTGTACACAATTGTATAAATTTGAACCCAAGCAATTAAGGAGATAAGATGTTGTCCGGAGTTTGAATACTGGATCCATGAGGTGTTTCAAGCTTCTGTGATCGTCTTTATAGAAATTGTCTGCCCACAAGAATTCTCCAGTTACTACTGATCTCAATGCAAATAACCTCTTTCACAAGTGAAGCTGACACATCTTTGAACTTACACTTCTTACTAAAAAAGGCAAATAGGATGATTCTGTTGTAACAATACAGCCCAATGGAATGGTTAGATGCATCAGTTTCTAGTCAAAAGGAAAGGAAAATCAGCATAGGATAGGATAGGAGCCTCATTATCCTCTTCTTCAATTCCTAAAAACTATCATGAGCTGCGTTATCCCACACAAAGGCCTCTTTTTTCAACAGATTTGTCAGCGAAATGGAATGTTAGCATTAAACCCTTTATAAATTTTAGGTATATCCAGTCAACCCTTATAAATCCTCTCAATTGCTTGAGATTTTTTGGTTTAGGTGAATCTTAAATTGCCTGAATCTTGTTGGGAGCGGCGTTGCACTCCCTTTTTGCGAAAACATATTGCCCTCAATATCAATCGATTATTGGCCAAAAGTGACATTTACTCAGATTTGCAAACAATTTATTGTCAAGCAAACTCTGTAGCACAACTTTTAGATGCTGCAGATGTTCAATTAAAGGAAGGATATATTACCAAAATATCATAAAAAAAAATGATGACAACTTTTCAAGTAGGAGAAAAAACTTGATTCTAGTTGCTTGAAAAGTAGGAAGGAGCATTCGTCCAAGCCGAAAAGGCATTACCAGGAATTCATAGTTGGCCATGAGTGTTCTGAATGCGGTCTTGGTATATCCTCAGCTTTGACTATAATTTGATGTATCCTGCTATCAAATCCAGCTTTGAAAAGACAATTGCACCTTTTAATATCCAACAACTCATCAATGTGGGTTTATGGGAAATTTGTCTTGATAGTCAATAGCATTGAGTGCTATATAATCAATGCAAACCTCATGATCCATCTCGTTTCTTTACCAACACACAGGAGAGAAAATGGACTTGGCTAGGTGGTCTTCCTGTTGTAACATCTACTGAACTAGCTTTTCCATTCAGTTTTGTGAAAATATGGATATCTGTATGTCTGACATTGATGGTTCGTACCAGATTTGAGGGAATTTGATGGTCATTATCTCTTTCTGGAGTAAATTTGCTGGGTTCTTGAAATAGAACAGCAAACTGTTGTAAAAGTGCTTCACCCAATATGGGTTACTGACCACATCGTTAGGTATTCATGGCCTTTAAATGAAAACAATGACACCACATTCTTGATTTGGTTACCTCATAAATTGCTTCCCAGATAACATTTCATCATTAACTGGTGATTCCCCAATAAATGTACTGTTGACCATTCCATTGAAAATCCATGGTTAACAATTTATAGTCAGTGACACAGGTCAAAGAAGTTCAAGACATTGAATTCCTAGTACCAAATCAGCACCTTGTATAGGTAAAATGAATAGATCCATGCGAATTGTACCTTGCAAAGCATTTTATTGTAGACAACTACTATCCAAGTAGAAAATCTCCATTTCCAACATACACCTGAATGGTTTAGAAGGTGTAATAGCTAACCCCAAATGAAAGCCACCCTCTCTTGTATGAAATGTGTGTTACATGTCTAGTCACAACTGAACATAAGGATTTCCAATCTGACCCTAACCCTTATGGTTCTTGGGTTAAGCTGCCCAGCAAGAGCATGCTACTCACTTCAGGTACTGTTATGACAGTAGAATCACCAGGATCCTTGTATGTTTCTTCATCTCAGATAACTCCACTCTTGTTCTTCATCATGAATTAACAAAAAAAAATGATTTACACTTATGCCAGGCGCATACTATCATCACAATTATAACACAAGTCCCTTTCTCTTTAATTTTCAGCTCTGCAGGAGTAAATCGTTTAAGGGTAAGAAGGATTTTTAGATTGTAATGGAATGGTGTTAATGTGTTTGGGCCAATATGGGTTGAATGGAGTATGGACTTTATTAGTACATAGTCTGGCATGGATTTTTGATTTGCAAAACTAAGAAACTGTTCATTTCTTCAGTTTATCTCTTGAGCATCTGGATAAGCCAGGCCTGAAGTAAAAAAAGACTGAGGTTGTGCCACCTAACCATTCCCTTTTTATCTCAGGCTTCAATCCAGAAATGAAGAAAACTCAAAAAGAAAATTGTTCAGATAATCCATTTACCGTAGACAAATCATCAAATTGATATTGATAATTGATACTGTAAGTGGTGTTTGCT
>CM018901.1:11068535-11078535 GCA_009663005.1 Actinidia chinensis
GCATAGAGAATCCTTGAACGAGAAAGCCTTGGTAGAATTGAGGATTTCTATCAAATTTTAATATTTATTCTTGTATTAGTCGATCTAAGTATTGGACATTGTCAATGCCCGCACAACCCGGCCTATACGGATCGTGGGTACTTACATTTTTGAAAAGCTTGCCCCCAAGGCCGACTTCCCTTAAACCTCTGCATCTTCATTCAAATGAATATAATTTTTATTTTGGGGCGAAAACGTAATCATAGCTAAAGAATCGTAAAGTGTCACATCCATACCATACATCCAGAGTTGTGCCTAATTTTTTTTACACTTTAACATACAATAGGAGGCCAACTTAATTACACATACTTCACATGCCAATAATAATGTACATGATGTAAGGTTTAGTCTATGTCATAACTACATAAGGCCCTTGGCCCGCAAAACTATGATCTTGCAAGCGTATCCTCTTCTTAAGGGCTTCCTCAGATTGACTTCCTAAAAAGGGTTTCGAAACGTAAACTAAAACTTGGAATAACACAAATGCATGAACGTAAAATACCATGGATGGTTTCATATTATACATACATTATCATCGCGAACATGTGAGCATAACATAAGCCTTTTCTGAAACAATAAATTCTCATAAACTTTGAAACTTGCATACGTGGCATCCACATTCTTTTAAAATTCTACATGCATAAAAAATGTGATCACTCGTAATACAACATAACATGGTGACCATATAGGTCGGGTGACTCTTTAGGCTGAGATATCTCCAATTTTGATTGAAACTTATTTAAAGCATCCCCCACTCCACCGTTCGACCATTAGGTTTAGATTAAGTCCCACCCTGAGGACGCCCGAACTCACAATATGCCTTTGTACTTGAGCATATTCCATTTTTCCATATAAATAAAACATCATGGTTTTTCATTCATATCATAATAGCATATCATACATTGAAGGCATGACATTTGTATTGATAACAAATCGTTAAGTTATTGACAAATAGGAAAAATTATGAATTATACAATAATAGGTATTGAAAACCATTTTGAAAATACACAATCTTGTTCATGATATCGTGGTATCACCTTGATTACCTTGCGTTAGGCTTGACGTAGGTGTTCCCACACATAAAAGGGCATTAGGTTTGTTCATACATACTACGACCTCTAATTACATATAAGAGTGAAACTTTTAAAAATAATAGACAAACTTCTAATTTTCGACCAAGGCATATACGTTTAAACTCTTTCTAACTGGATAACCCTAAGCTGGTGCACAACATAATTCCACTTCCATTAAGCTTAACGACATGTTCGAAGCACAGTGTGAAAAACGTTTCGACCCAAAACATTCGAACTCTTCCCAATTTGTCGAAACAAACCGTTCGAACCACAAGAACAACCGTTCGAACCTTCTTGCGAACCCAAAAATTCGAAATCCAATCTTCTTTCAAACTCTTTCGATTTTATCAAAACTTTCAAAACTTAAAGACAAACCCATTTTGGTTACAATAACTCAGTAGTTTCAAACTCTTAGTCACGCCCTGGAATTTTCTTTAGATATATATAAAAAATTAAATCAATAATTCTTTAATGAATAAATAAATAAATAAAATAAACTAAGCATGGTTCAATCTAGATAATGACACTTTGTAGAATAGTAGAGGTCCTGTAGGAATACAACAAAAAATATCATAAACAATTATATAATCAAGGACCTCAATGTCAGTACCCATAAATCAACAATCAAGCATTACACACATGCTAAATTTAAAATAGTTAAGTATCGAAAGGGTTAATAAGTGTACAACCATATACGAAATAAGTAAAGTTTTAATTTACATACCCAAATAGAGGATGATACGAAAAGTAAGTATAATTAACAAAAATAACTTTTCTGAAATATACATCAACATAATACAAAATGGATGTTATACATGTCATGCACCACAAAAATAACAAACAAGTCTTTCAGTACCCTTGACCTGCAGTCTGTAAACTTTATACCGACGGGATTGGAGAATAAACTCATTAGAAAACATCGGGTACACATTAAATGCTAATTGGTGGACTGGTAAGTGTAGTGGGACCTAAGTCATGCCTGATGCCATATAACAATCATGAACACAATTAAAGTCAAACAAACATATAAAGAATTTGGGTCAGTACTTCTCTGGCCTCCGCCCGTCGGCGTCGACAAGTAATCGCGGTTTCCCAATCAAGATTGAGAGGCCCGTATACCCCCTTTGGGCCAAAGTCTTGGATGTTTATAAAAAACCGCGGCTACAAGGGCCGAATATATATTTTCCTTACCCATTTCTTTAATAACAATTTCTATACATATACAAACATTCAACTACCAACAACATCATAGTCAAATTTTTAAATTATAACAAATTGGGGGCTTTTACCCTCATCACCACAATAGTAATATCAATTAAAACCACATGTCATTACATCAAAAATAACAATACATGCTCATTTAATACCTAATAACAAGAAATTTATTCTCCAAAATATCTTCCATAAACTAACAACAATACCTTAAAGTTTAATTGAATATGAGTACAAGATATTAAACTAGTTAGCTAACAAAAAACATGTAAATGGGTAAAGAAATCCTACCAAATGAAGGCAGGAAAATCACCCCCTAGGTTTGCACATATGTTTTCAAATAAGTTGGGTCCTTGATTGTGGGAAGAGGTAGACGCATCCCACACCTTGTATTCCAACTATGACTAAATTTGGGTTGAAAGACAAAAAGAACGGACGGGCTTGGTGAATTCTCTGCCGAAAAACCGAAACAAAAAACCCGCGTACAGGAGGAAAAGGAAAAAGGGAGAGAGAAGAGAGAAAAGGAAATAATGGATGGTAAAGTCAAACAATCCAATTATTTATATAGATAATTAATAGGAAGTCCCTAGAGTTTAGTTCGTATCCTAATTATTAACTTATAAACTTAATACTTTCAAGAACCCAACAACCAACTTAAATAAAAATAATTATACTTTTATATTAAATTCATAAAATTACTGACTCATCACAATCTCCCCACAAAGAAAATTTCGTCCCGAAATTCGCCGAGGTCAATTCTGAAAATTAATTTGGGTACTTCGCTCGATACTTCATCCTCCTTTTCCCAAGCGCTTTCATCATTCCCGTGTGATTCCATAAACACTTTAACCATGGGAATAAATCGACCTCCCTATCAAGACAGCTCGAGAGCATCAAGACTACGGATTGGTTCTCAAACGTTATGACACATCGGCCTCTAGCTCAGAGGTCTATACATCCAACACAGGGAAGGATTCGAGTTTCGTATTTTCGCAACATCGATACGTGGAAACATCATGCACTCCTGACAATTGAGGCAGAGTAAGTTAATGCTAAACGATACGCAACCCCCCCCCCAATTTGTGCAATGATTGTCAAACGGTTCAATATACGTGGTGATGCACCTTTCCTCCTTGACCGGAATCTCTTCAAGCCGGACGGGAGATACTTTAGAAAAAACATAGTCTCAACCTCAAATGATAAAGGTCTCCTCCTCTTGTTTTTTCTCGATAACTCTTTGTAGCACTGGGGCCGTCAGCAGTTTGTCGGAATGGTCTTGATCTTCTCGGTGGTTTCTCGCATCATATCTGGTCCAATCCATAGATACCTCACCAACGCCGCACACAACACCACCGGCGATCTACATGCTTACCATTACAAGCCCTCAAATGGGCCATCTCAATGCTGGACTGTTAGTATTGTTGTATGCAAATAACAAGTGGCAAATGATCTTCCCAGCTTCCTTTGAAGTCCATCACCCAAGCTAGCGAACAGTCTTCGAAGATTTGAATTGTTCTCTCTGATTGTCCTTGCTGTGGAGGAATTGCGGTACCAAACAGTAGTTATGGTACCAAGTGACAGCTTGCAAGCTTTGCCAAAATGAGCGGTGACCTCGGATCTCGATCGGAACAATAGACAAATGGATTGGAAAAACACCATGAAGCCGAACAATCTCTCGAACAGACAAGTGGCTCTAGTGTTCACTGAAGTCCGAAACTCGAATGGGTAAGAAATAGCGTTTTTTCAAACGATCCATTACCACCCATAGGCCGTAATGTCCTCTCGGTGAGTTAAGGCACCCTGTTACAAAATCATAGTCACGGTTCCCACTCATTCTGCTAGGTAAGGTTGAAGCATCCCAGCTCCTGTGGACCTAGTGATCAGCCTTAACTGGTTGACAAGTCAGGCAGCGGATGAGACAAATGTGCCACATATGTTATCCACCACCAAAATTGCGACGCAAGTCATGATACCTCTTGGTGCCTTCCCTGGGGATGAACTGCTAAACGTGAGTGATGAAATTACTAAGACATCCTGTTTGCAAAATAGGCACAAAAACTTCACTTGGAATGTTCAGACTTGACTTGAAGTAGCACCCACTGGTGTTCTTCTCTATCACTACTTTAGCAAGTATAGCTTCGCCTCTACATCTACACTCTGGTGTGCCTCAATGACTGATTCACTAATGTGGGTGTGCTACCAACACATATCAAAGTGCAGCACGTCCTGTAGAGTCCATAAGATTTACACCAACTCTCCGATATCACCCATTCATTTTCACTCTCTATGCTAAAACTTGCCAATTCCGCCAACTTACCAAGGGCCACCTTCTAACTAAAGGCATCGGCCACACATGCCTTTCTGGATGATATTGCAATCAAAGTCGTATCTTCTAAATACTCCATCCAGCGCCTCTGTTAAATTCAAGTTCCTTTGACGAGACAATAATTTTAAAAACTTGTGATCAGAAAATACCTAATTTTTTCGCCACCCATAAAAGTAATGCCTCCAACTCTTTAAAGGCAAAACACCACTGCTGCTAAATCAAAATCATTGAGTAGATCGTCTGCTCATGAATCTTTAATGCCTAGACCATAGGCTCCAACTTCTAACCAATCGCATCAACACACAACCAAGTCCTTCTTGGAAGATCACCATAGACAGTATTACCCACACCTCGATCGGGTGTACTACCAAAATGGAGCGGTAGTCAATCTTCCTCATTCTTCAAATGATTTCCGCAAGTATCATCCCATACAAAACTAACTCCTTTCGGGTCAGTTAGTCATTGGTGCCGCTAGGGCGAGAAAAATCCTCTACCAAAACGGCGATAATAGCCAGCTAACCCAGGAGGAAAACTCCGAATCTTAAAACACAATCATAGGCGCTTGCCAACTTATCACTGCCTCGACTTTTCTGGGTCAACAGAAACACCATTCACGAAACAAAACATCGTCCCAAAAATTTCACATCTGTGAGCCAAAGTCACACTTTAAAAATTTGGCGTCGGTATAAATGATATTGCTTTCTTAAAAGTGTAAAAACTATCCTAAGATGATCTGATGTCTTCCTTAGATGGTGAATAAACTAAAATATCATCCAACAAAGAAACTACAAACTATCCAAATTAACCCTGAAAATTCGGTCATTCAGTTCCCCCCCCCATAAAAAGTCGGTTCGGGCATTGTATTAGTCAAAAACCAAACGAATACTTAAACTCATAATGCCAGTAACGATGCAGAAAAGCGGTGTCTCGGTATCTCTTCCTCTTCACCCTCCACCTGATAGTTATCCCGACCTCAGTCAATCTTAGAGAAACATCCCGAACATTAAAATGGTCAAACAAATCATCAAATCCTGGGCAAGGATATTTCTTCTCACCGTGACTCTCTATCAACTTTCGATAATCTATGCAAAGGTGCGTGAACCATCTTTCTTTGAGCAAATAAAAGCTGACGCTCCCCACGCGCGAGGTACTAGGACGGAATATTAAAGCCATTACTTTACAAATCTTGCAATTGTATCGTTAGCTCTCGCAACTCAGCTGGAGGCAAACCGATACTGTGGCATGAAATAGATGCGGTTCCTGGGGAAGCAACGCATGAGAATTCTAACCTCCCTTTGCGGGCGGTAAAACCATATACAATCTTCCGGAAAGAATCTAAAAAACTCAGAGACAATAAGAGGTTAACTCACCACGAGTAATCATCCCCTCATCTGGAAATCAGACTAGCCAAATACAACTAATCGACTCAGGCCCAGTGGATCAATCAATGAAGTTCAAGGGGTCACTTTTCTCTCCACAAATTGAGAACCACTCCCCTTCTGAGTGGCACACCCGAACTCCCTTCTGTAGCAAAGCTATAGTGCATGGAATTCGACAACCAATTTTTTCTCCATCCCCAAAAATAACATCAAAGCCAAACATATACAAAAAAAAAAATCAAAGACAACAGATGCGATCATTTTTGATCGAGATCATAACTCACATTTTCGACAAATTCGATTAAGGAGGGAACCGACTCCTACTGGTGATTCAACAACTAATGATGGACGCAACAGTCAACCTTTAAACCCAAGGCAGCGATGCAAAAGATATGACAGAAAAGCATGTGGATGCTCCAAAATCAATCAAAAAATCTAGCCAAGAGCTAAGAACAAAAAAATATACCTCGGACTACAGAAGGCTCCGTCTGAGATGGAATTGTGTTGTTCAGGTATTGCATAAACCATTCCTGCACTCCCTGACTCTGAACATGTACCCCTCTCGCGTGAAAACTGCGTTTGGATGTAGGAGGAGATCACTCTCTCATTCTAGATTCCTCGCTCAGAAGCGACGACTGACGCGACTGCTTTTGTGATTGGGTGCCTTGTGTGGTTCCCCTTGATGTAATTAGAAGTCTGTCGAACTCTGATGTTGCACTGACCTAACCCACGGAGTATTCTTCCTTGCGGGACAATTTGTAAAATGTACCTTGCTGGCCACAATTGTAATCCTCTTGTGGGCCATCCGAGCAGATGTGACTGGATGATTGACAAGATGACAAACAAGATGGCTTTCGAGCTCCTGCCTGGTGTTACTCGGATTTTTAGCGCTGAATCTGGAATTGACGCCCCAAACATCTCTGCCCCACTGATCCTGTGTGCTATCTCTCTGTACTCTTCTTGCTGAAACTTCCGGAAGTAGTAGAAATAGTCCCACTGACATTCCTAGGTTCCAGATACCCTTAAACTCTTTGCGTTGCTCCCTTTTTGGGCTCCACCCTTCGACCATCAAAAGTAAATAGGAAGTTCGAATTCTTTGGCTGATCACAATAAAGCCGAAACGACGGATTCAGGCCATTTCTCAAATCTTGTAACACTTTTTCGCTTCAGTATTCACAAAGTCTGGAGCACAATCAGGACAAAGGATTGGAACTTATGGCATACTTAGAAAACTGTCATGTCTCCTTGAACCAGTTTCTAACTGGTCCCTAAGCCATCATTACCGATAAGCCTCGGGAAAATAATTAGTCCTCAAAAGTAGATCAAAAATCAGCCCAGGATACACGATCCAACCTCTTTAGCCTCTTTGATAGATTCCCACCATCGTTGCCCGCCAATTAGGTGGTAGGATGCAAAAAGACACTTTCATGTCCACCCTCAGTGATCATCACAAGTGTCAAAGATTTACGAATCTGAGATAAACAATGGCCAGTACCACAGGTCACCCAAACCATCAAAAAGGAGGACTTCACTTACGAAACTCTTTCATACCTTCCTTGACAGCGGGGCACTAGTAGCCTCTTTCTGGATACGGATTTTCTCATGTCTAGCCTCTCCATTTTCTAACATCGCTGCTGCAACCTCTCTAGCTAAACTGAAGAGGAAGTATGGGACATAGGTGCTGTCTCTTTCCCACCGAACCACTAGGGCCTCAGGTACAACTGGAGTTGGGTTCTACGACCCCTCCCTGCCGTGTGCCTCTACACGTAGTAACACCAAGATCAAACACCTTGTTGAGTCTGACTAGCAACACCTTTGGTCGGCCAACATCCTCAATAGGTGTACCCCTCCAGTCGCACCACGACACCCTTCTGCGGCCCCCGCATTCTAGACTCCCACGCTTGGGTCCAATCTAGCTACCAAAACCATTAGAAGGACAATATAAGACTCCATATCAACAAATTATTTCTCATAGTTATAACAAATCCCTCCATCAAATGGTAGAGTAACAAAAACTATTTCTACAAAAGCTCTTCCTACACCTCATGGTGCGTAAGATATAATATGTAGAAATTTAACTAAAATCTCATTCCTACCGTAAACACATACCACATAACAAACAAGCACACAAATGCATACAGCAAATGCAATTCAAAACCCAATGAGATAAAAGTCCTCCCACGGTCTCTATAGGTATTCAACCTAATGGCTTCATACCAATTTGTCACGCCCTGGAATTTTCTTTATATATATAAAATTAAACCAATAATTCTTTATGAACTCAATAAATAAATAAATAAAACTAAAGCAGGTTCCATATAGATAATGGACCATTGTCTTAGATAGAATAGTAGAGTCCTGTATGAATACAACCAAAAATATCATAATAACTTTCATCATCAAGGACATCAATGGTCATTACCCATTACTCAAAATCAAGAATACACTACATGCTAAATTTAAAATAGTTAAAGTATCTAACGGGTTGGTAAATATAAGTTTACAAATCAAGCGAAATAAAGGGTTTAAAGTTTATAATTACATTACCCCAAAAATAGAGGAGATAAAGAAACGTAAAGATAATAACAAAAATAACTTTCTGAATCATACATCCAACATACATACAAAATGGATGTTATCCAGTTATGCAGGCCACAAAAAAATAACAACAAAGTTTCTTCAGTTGCCCCTTTAAATGCATTGTAAAATATCTTTTATAACGACGGGATGGAGTATATAAATCATAGAAAATCTTTTACTACATTAAATGCATTACTGGTGGCCTGTGTAGTGTAGTGGGACTAGTCATGCATGATGCCCATCTACAATCTACTTAACACAATTTAAAGTCCAAAACAACATTATAAAGCATTTGGGTAAGTATTCCTTGCCTCCGCCCCGTAGGCGATATAGACAAGTAAATCCGCGGTTTCCAATCAGATTGGAGGGCCCCGTTATACCCCTTTGCAAAGTCTTGCTTGGATGTTTTAAAAAACCCGGGCTACAAGCCCGAATATAATTTCCTCTACATTTTCTTCATAAAAAACACATTCTCTACATATACCAAATTCAATACCAACAAACATGACATAGTAAATTTTCAAAATTTATACAAATGGGCCTGTTACCCTCGATCACCCACAATAGTCATATTCAATTAACCACATGCTCAATTAACATCAAACTTAAACAATACATGTCATTTAACACCTATAACAAGGAAAATAAATTTGTTTTGAGTTCTCCAAAATATCATTCCATAAATAACCAACATACCTAAAGTCAATTGAATATTGATTTACCAACGAGATAAAACTAGGTTATCTAACAAAAAACATTTAAATGGGTAAAGAAATTCCTACCAAATGAGGAAGAAGAAAATACCCCTAGGGTTGCAAATATGCTTCAAATAAGTTGGTCCTTTGATTGTGGGAAGGAGTAGAAGAACCCAAACCTTGTATCTCCAAATATGACTAAATATGGGATTGAAAGACAAAAAAAGAGGGGCTTGGTGAAAATCTCTGCCGGAAACCGAAACAAACCCGCGTTAAAGGAGGAAAAAGCAAACGGGAGAGAGAGAAAAGGAAAAAATGGATCGGTAAAGTCAACAATCCACTATTTATGTAGATAATTACTGAGGAAGTCCATAGAGTTTTAGTTAGTATCCTCTCATAATTAAATTATAAACTTTTCACCTTTCCATTAACCCCACAACAACTTAAAATAAAATAAGGGGCATAATGTGACAACTTATTAAACTTGGCATTGTATTATACTGTCGTCGTGTTCCCTTGCTTCCAAAGTCAGGAAATTCTGAACTTTCTGGATCTCGGGACACCTCGACAGATCCTAAAACCTTGTTGTTCGAACTTTGTCCTCTGCTCATGTTTATGCCTATCCTCTTCTTTCTATTTCCTGAAATGAGACATTCATTTAAGATCCCTCAGCAAATTGGGGCTGCATGAAAAAAA
>CM018901.1:11091035-11093535 GCA_009663005.1 Actinidia chinensis
GTGTGGTGTGTGGTTGGAGTGTGAAGGATGGTATATATTTGCTGCGACACATGGTACATCATGCCCAATGTGTCTTCCCCATTGTACTCCGTGTTGCTTTTTCTTGTCATTTTTAACTATTGGCTTCGAACGCTCCTTTAGGCTTCGACTCTGGATTCGAACTCCGCTTTAGGCGTTCGAACTCTAAAGAAGGAGTTTTTGAATCTGGCGTTCGCACTCTCTTACGTACAGTTCAAATATGCAGACTTGAAACTGCATTTTGGCCTTAGCGTCGAACTCCCAATATGACGTCGAGCGCCAAGAGGAAAAAACGGGCCGAAACTTAAAATCTTAAAGTCTTGAATTGTACTGTAATCACTCAGATTTTTATGTTTTTGGGTTAAAGATTTATAACTTTTGGGCTAAAATTCAAAGAAGATATTTAAGTTTACATATGTAATATAATTATGTAAAATATGGAGAACGAAAGTGTAATTGTTATAGATAATTGACAGATTCTCCGTCGGTGGAAAATAAAGAAAAGGAAAAGGGAAAAAGAAAAGAAAACGGATGTGATGATTATGTTTACAATGATTTTTGGTTTGAGTTGGGTGTTTAAATAAAGAAAAGGGAAGAAGAAGATTTGAGAAAGAAGAGAGAGAGAGAGCGCACGCAGAGATGATGAGAAGAGAGAAAAGAAAGAATGAGAGAAGGAAAATTCTTTGGTGTGGTTTCTTCTTGAATAATGAAATACATGGGTGTAGATCAACGTGAGATGATTTCGGATCAATGTGAAATTTTAGTATGATGATCATGGAGGCCATATCCTTCATACTAATGGTGTTAATTTCAATTTGAGGTAAGCAGGAGGTATCAATATGATTTCTAACTCCGGAGTGTTTTTCCTCTAAAAATCTGATTTTATATTCCTCTGGAGCATGTGTGCGATCTGTTGGAAATCCATGGTATTTTGTTGAAATCCATGTATGATATTATAAATTTGATGCTCAATGCTAATGGAATGGAATGGTACATGACTGAGTGGAGCCCGCCAATATTTCACTATGGAACCGGGAAAAAGCCGAGAGCTATGAGTACGTGGATGAGGCCGATCACTAGTAATGTAATCCGGAAGACCTGGTATGATTCTTTGACGAAATTGAATTCGTTGTGGGCTACTTACTCTGACATTGTTGTTGAGTCATTATTGATTCGTTGAGCATCTTCCCGTGTATTGTTATTACTTCCTATTTAAAATGATTTTTAGAAGGACGTGGGTGTTCGGATAAACGAGATGGTCGAGTGAAAGACTTGAAGATTTTGATCTTTTTGTATTAAATTATATTTGGAGACATGTAAAAATAGCACATTGGAGACTATTGAATATTTGAAGAAAATAGTGCTCTGATTTGTATTTGAGGAAAAATCGGCGAATTAGGTAAATTAATTAACGGCCGGGAGGGTCGGTGGTCGCACATTTAACTCATACTATTTTTGGTCATTTTTGACCTCTTAAGTCTTAATGACGTTACTTAATTGGCGTACAGTCGTGACTCCTTACGATTTATGGAATTACGATTCGGGGTGTTACATTCTCCCCTTCTTTATAAAGTTGGTCCCAAACTTGGCTAACATAAAACATGCTTCGTTTGCGCAAATCTGATGAAAATCTTCGCATAATCATATCTAGTTTGTGATAGATAACATACTAATGGGGGGGGGGGTGGTTTAACCGTTGCGACTGCCTCTGCTGCCCTCTCAGTAGGGCAGCCTTATAACATTAGAACCCGATTTAAACTATCCAAGGCAATCGGTCCCTCCCCGAACACTTGCAGTGGAATTCTACAAAATGGCGCATGGATACAAAAGGAATATTGGTAATGCAAAAGGAGAACTAAACGTACTTACTTCGTTGTATGAACGTTCATTCCAATAGAGATGGATACCGTTCTCGAATTTCATCTTCCCGTTCCAAGTAGATTCTTCATATGAGTGATTCCGCATACAACTCGCACTAACGAATAACTTTGTTTATAAGCACTTGGTCACGACGATCAACGATCTCAATCGCGTTCTCCAATAGCTTAAATCTTCCCTCATGTCAAAAGGATAAGATGAATCACATGAGCAGGGTCCATGGACATATTCCGTAGATTGAATGAAAACATGAAAAACATCATGAAAATGTGAAACTCTGAGGAAGGCAATTGCATAAGAAACGGTTGTGTTTTTTGTCAATTCGTTGAAGAATTTGATGGACATATGATCTGGCTTGCAACTTCCTCTCTTACCAAAATGATTTTATCCCTTGGAAGAGATTATTTTAAAAACACGTGGTCCCATTCTCCAAACTCTAATCTAGTATCCTAATATCTGCATAGCTCTTTTGGCGGCTCTGCGCCGTTTGAAGTCTCTGTTGAATTACCTTTACTTCCTGGTGGCACATCCACTAATTCTCACATATGGTTTTGCAAAATGGAGTTAACATCACTTTTAATAACCTCTTTTCACAATGAAATTT
>CM018901.1:11096035-11098535 GCA_009663005.1 Actinidia chinensis
AATCTAAACATAATCATAATTCAATTCACACAAAAATCTGATTTATTGACCTCCTAACTTGTTGAGAGAAATTCTCCAACAAGTTTAAGTCAAGCAGAATACTTTTTCTGCACCCCCAACCGATTGAGAAAAACCTCCAACTAGTTGAACATGAGAAGAGGCCTCAAAAATTTATTCAACAACGGTCAGCCGCGCACGATTGCCTAAGGAGGCCCACAACTCTGATCAAGGTCAAACCATACACGGTTGACCACTCAGGGATTAAAAAATTTAAATTACAGGAATTTGGGGTAAAACTATAATTTTTCAAAATTAGTGTAAAATTTGTAATTACCAAAATAACGGAACTATAACTTCCAGAACTTGTGGTTAAATCAGTAAACTCCCAAAATAATTGGGCTAAAACAGTAATTATAGAAACTTAGGAAAAAACTATAATTTTTTTTAAATCTGGAATTACCAAACCTTGTGGTAAAACTGTAAGAACAATAAATGCCAGGGTTAAACCTATAATTACAAAATAGTAAGATTTAAAAATGTAATTACTCGATAAAATTTTCTACTGTTTCATCTTAAAATTTGTTCAATTTTTTTCTAAAAATAGTTTCTAGATAGAAAAAAAAATCTAGATAGTTTTTAAAAAATAAAAAATTATTATGATTTTAACAAGAAAAAAATTAATCAAAAAATAGTTTTTTTTTTCCTTCTTCTATTTCCAGAAATAGTTACTATTTTTTTTCAGAAACAGAAAGGTTCTGTTTTCAACAAAAAAATCAAAAAATATTTTTTTTTCTTTTTAATAAATAGAACTATTGTGTTTTAATCAGAATTTTTCCCCAAAAAAAAATTATAATTTTTTCAGAAATAGATTCTATTTTTAACAGAAAAAATTAGAAAATATTTTTTTCAAAAACCTTTTCTGAAAAATTGGACAGTTTTAAATTCAAAAATTGAATAGTTTCTGATCAATTTTTTGGAGAAAAAAATAGGAAACAGTTTTTTTTCTCAATACTAAAATAGTTTCTGAATAAATCATTTTCTGGAATTTATTTGTCGATCGCAGAAAAAATATTTCTTAAGTTTGTTGGGTAAAATTATACGGCAACAAACAGAATTTCAAAGAATAATTTCATTAACCAATAATAAGTTATAAATTACATAAACGAAATTGCGAAAACTGAATAAAAAATACAAATGGTAAATTAAGCCGAATCTTGTAATCGCAGTCTCCTTAAGAAAGATGCGCCGCCTACCGAGGGTGTTGTAGAGTGTTGTCCATATCTTATTCCCAGGATAAAACGTTTAGAACTACTAACTTCAAAGTCCCCCGAAGCAGTATTGACGAACTAAGCTTTACATGTCTCTCTCTCTCTCTCTCTTAAAGAACTCAAATGTAAAAGTATGATTTTCTTATTTTTGTTGGGGAGTTTTTTCATTAAATCCTCAGCTTTTTATAGATAAAAAAGTGACTCTTCAATTTAAAAATTTTTAGTCATAAACTCCCATCATGAGGGTGGTGGTTGTTGCTATCATAACAACCATTAGAGGCTCCAAATAGTGCAGCCATTAAGACTGTAAAATGCTGCCATTTAAGGCTAAAAACTGCAACCCTTTGGCCTTTTATTCACCAAAAATTCCAACATTAGGCACCCACTCGGCCTAACCACTACGATGAGCCTCTATTCAACATCTTCAGATTTATTTTTAATTAAATATTTAAGCTCGTTTATGAAGCATGAACAGTGTCACGACCCAACCCATTTATACATGTGGGTCCACCTTTATTACAGGTATCGTCGTGACCAGCCAATAAGGACACTCACTAAGGCCTACTACTCAACTAGTTTAGGGATTATCCTATCATACGAAACATTGACATTCTAATACATAGTATAGCAGAAGTATATTTAAAAATAACCAGAGCTGACGTGTTCTTATATAATATATAAACATTTGTACAATTCCAAAAATAATATTTACAAACTTACGGTTTTGGCCACAAGTATGGTCCACCATCATCAAACTAATACTGTCAAAAAATTTAACATTCCTATGCTAAGCATGTGCATAGGTCTTCCAAAATCAAACGCTAGGGTCACCCGCCCTCAATTGCGTCCACTTCCATTCTCTACACTGAAAATATTACGTTACAACTACGTCTAAGCACTAGGGCTTAGGTGTGAGGTCAAGTTATATAATACCAACAAGGCTCAGAAATTATAAAAACACAATTATTTCAACATGGAAAATTACCTTCAAAACCTCGGCTCATCTAGGCCGGATCTTTTAATCCAAATCTTTGGCTCACGGGCCAAATTACATGATTCAAATACTTTACTTTTAAATTCCTTTTTCATACAATATTGGCTAATCTAGGCCCATTTTCATTCACCTTGATTTCATATCAAGAATTCAAAATTGGATTGGATTGACCCTGCGGACACATGCACCCTTGCGACACTTGCATTGTTCAACGATCACCAGAAAAGTAGGGGGGAGC
>CM018901.1:11108535-11151035 GCA_009663005.1 Actinidia chinensis
GTGGTATAAAGATGAGGGTTCTGTGTGTTTTAAGAAAATCTGATCCTGAAGCCTACCTTGAATGGAAAAAAAGATGGAACTGAGTTGATTGCACCACTACCTCCGAAGTCACAAAAGGTAAAAATGTTTTTGTGATTGCATTTATTGACTATGCTGTGAATTTGGTGGGATCAGTTAGTTATTGCAGGAGACGCATGGAGAACGTCCAATTGTCGACGTGGGAGACATGGAAGCCGTGATGAGAAAGCGCTTTATTCCCAGCTATTTTCTCGAGGCTTGTGTCACAATTGGCAATGGTCTCACGCAAGGCAATCGAAGTGTGGAAGACTATTATAAGAGATGAGATTGTCATGATTTAGGGCAGATATGGAAGAAGACCGGAAGCAACCATACCCGTTTTCTTAATGGCCTTTAAATCAGGAGATTGCTAATGTAAGTTGAGTTGGCAACATTATGTGTAGATAGAATAAGGTGCAAAAGGCTATCAAAATTGATCAACAACTCAAGAGAAGGGTCAATACCGACCTTCATCAACCTGCAATCCAATTCTTGGAGACCGAACTATCCAAAGAAAGAAGACAAGGCTCAAACGTCCTCTATTTTCAAATCAAAGCCTGGCCTTCCAAACAAGAAAATCGTGGTAAAATCAAAACCTCCTAATCCTCATAATCGTGATATTAAATGGCTTTAAATATCAAGGCCATGAACACATAGCAAGTCAATGCCCAAATAGGCTGGTTAGGGTGATGCGGAATAATGGAAAATTTGATAATTATGACGAAGATGACTGCATCATGTCTCTCTTAGAGGACTGCCTCTTAGGAGGAATATTTAGCTCTTGATGCATTGACTTAGTGGCAAGGAGATCGCAAGCTTACAAATGAGACGAAGATGAAGTGCAGCGAGAGAACACTTTAACACTAGATGCTATGTCAAGGACAAGGTAATGTAGCGAATTATTTAATAGTGGTCGTTTGTACGAATGTGGGAAGCACAACCATGGTTAATAAATTAGATGCCAAACGATACTGCATCATAAGCCGTATAAATTGCAATGTTGAATCAGAGTGGGAGTTGAGGTGGACTAAAACACTGTTTAGTGGCTTCCGAATCGGTAAATATGACGATGAAGTTTGTGTGATATAGTACCGATCACTGGGGCACCTTATTGTTAGGACACCATGGCAGTTCGATAGGCGGATAACATGATGGGTTCACGAATAAATATTCATTTGTACTTAATCAACAACCCATAACCTTGTAACCTTTTAAAATCACCGGAAACAGTTTCATAAAGATCAAGTGGGTACAAAAAGAGAGTGAACAAAAAAAGAGTGAAAAGAGAGAGAGGCTAAGGAAAAAAAGAGAAAAGGCAATTATAGATCTGGCCATTGAGGTAAAAATAGAGAGAAAATAAAAGATTTTTATGGCAAAGCCAAAGAAAATTAGAGACAATATTTTCAAATCAGCCGATGATTGTACTCTTGTACAAGGAGGCATTTTTTAACACTACGAACTTGACTCTGTCTACCTAGTTCTGTTGTATCTCTGTGGCAGAAATTTGAGGACGTCTTTCCAAATAAGATGCCGCATGGTTTTTTGCCTCCCATTCGGGGAATTGAGCATCAGATTGATTTTGTACCCGGCGCTGTCCATTCCAAAATAGACCAGATTATCGAGCCACACCCCGCGAGACGAATAGGGGGGAGAGTAAGCTTCAAAGCAGGTTAGTGAATTGTAGAAAGGGGTAATGTTAGGAAAAGCTGATCCGGTATCGGTTCTCATTTTGCTTAGTTTTTACGAAGGATGGAACATGGAGATGGTGGCCGTTTTAAATTGCTGCGCAATCAAATCAAATATAACGGTAAAAGTATCGTCATCATATTCTCGTTTAGATGATATGCTAGAGAATTTCATGGTTCCTTGTGTAATTTCTAAAATTGCCTTGAAAAGTGGATAATCATCAAATCCGAATGAAAGAAGGCGATGATTTGGAAACTGCATATCGAAACTAAATATGGAGGTGTACGAGTGATTAGTAATGCATTTGGTCTAAAATAATGTTCCGAGTTACTTTCAATGCGTTTAATGAATCAGGTTTTGCGTGGCATTTAGCGAAAAATGTATTGTTGTCTATTTTGATGACATCCTCATATATAAGGCCAAACTTGATGATAATGTACACATTTAAAATCTGTTTTAGATGTGCTTAGACAAGAAAAGTTATTTGTTAATCTGAAGAAGTGGTACACCTTTTGTACTATAATCTTATGTTTTAGGCTTTGTTGTGAGTGCGCATGGCCTACATTTTTGATGCGAGAAGATACAATGTCATCGCAGAGTGCCGATCTCACAATCGTAGTAATGTGAGAGTTTTCATGGACTTGATAGTTTAACCGACGATTTTGTGAAAGATTTCAGCAACATTAGTCGCGCCACTTACGAGTAATCAAGAAAAACGTTGGTTTTAAGTGTTGAGACGAACAAGAAATGACATTTCAATTGGTCAAAGCAAATGCTGACCAACGCTCCGTTATTATCTTTGCCCAATTTTGCTACAAATGTTTAAAATTGATCTGTGATGCTTCAAGTGTGGGTATAAGCGGCAGTTTAATGCAAAGGGACGACCAATAGCTTACGTCAGTTGAGAAACTAATTTGGGCAGTCTTAAAAAACTATCTGATTTATGACAATGGAGTTTGTAATGCATTGGTTAGGGCGTTGGAGACATGGCGTCACTACCTATGGCATAGAGAATTCGTGATCATATAGATTCACATGAGTTCTTGAAATTAAAGGGCCAACCTAAGCTGAACAAAGACATGCCCGATTGCTGGAGTTCATCGAGACATTTCGTACGTTAACCGTACAATCAAGGTAAGGAAAACGTCCGTTGTCGATGCACTTTCTCGCAGGTACGTATTGCTTTCAACTCTTGTGCAAATTACTTGGTTTGAGCAAATTAAAGGATTATTGGCAGACAGTACCAGGTGATTTTTTTGGTGAAGAATATAAATTGAGGCGGAATCGTAAATGGGTAAGGTGTATTTTAGGCATGATGGATTCTATTTCGTGAGAACAATTATGCATGCCTAATTGCTCTGTGAGAGAATTGCTGGTTAGAGAATCCCATGGTGGAGGCTTGATGGGAAATTTGGAATTGCCAAGACTTTAGCTATTTTGTAGGATATTTTTATGGCCACATATGAACGAGAGCATTGAGGGATTTTTGGACGATGTATCCCTATACTCAAGCTAAGTCTCGGGGCAGCACCACGTTTTGTATTACTCCTCTTCCTATTCTAGTGAACCATGGATTGATATTTCAATGGATTTTGTGTTGGGTTTTACCTAGGGTCTAACGTTGGAAGACTCAATTTTTTGTTTTTGTTGTTGTTGAACAGATTTTCAAAATGGCACATTTTATTCCTGTACAAAATTGATGATGCTTCACATGTTGCAGAGCTGTTTTTTAAAGAAATTGTGCGTTTTACATGGATACTATACAATTATTTCTGATAGGATGCTAATTCTTTGAGTTATTCTGGAAGTGACTTTTATGGGGCAAATTAGGACTAAGTTTTGGTTTCAACTACTTGCATCCTCAAACCGATGGTCCAAACAAAGTAGTAAATGGGACTCTATCTCAGGCTTTGTTTGCAGGAAATTATAAAAAAACTATTACAACATGGGAGATTGTTTTCCGCATGGTTTAATTTTGCTTATAATTTCACTCTACTAGTAAATTTTTACCATTTGAGAATTGTTTATGGTTTTAATCCTTTAACTCCTTGGATTTATCTCCATTACCTTGACTGAACAATGTGAATTTGGGGATGAAAAAGAAAGGCTGAACTTGTAAAATAGATCCATGGAAAGCCAAACTCAAACATTGAAGAAGAACTGAGCAATATGCTAAAAAAGCCAATAAGGCGCCATACAAAAGGTGGTTTTTGAACCTGGAGATCGGGTTTTGGTTACACATCGTAATGAGCGGTTCCCAACTCAACGAAAATCCAAATTACTACCTGAGGGGATGGCCGTTCCAAGTCTTAGAACAAATCAACGACAATGCATACAACTAGACTTACCCGGTGAATATAATGTAGTACTCCTTCAAGTTTTTGATTTGAGTCCTTTTGGTGTAGATGATGAACTTGATTTGAGACAAATTCAAGTACAAGCAGTGGAATAGTAAATGGGGAGCTTCTTCCTTAAATTGATATTCTTGTTGCACAACTTTGGGCTGAAATTAAAAGTAATTAATGTCATGCTTGTCTTTATTAAATTAATTTTCTGTATGCAAAATTTTAGGCCTGAAATTAGGAATAAATCAGGTTTGACTCCTTAAATGAGACCAAAGTTTTTCTTATTTTAAGAATTTGCTAAGGCTAATCTTTGTGGCCTAGTAGTATAAATTGAGCTCCTTTCATTTGAAGGTGGGGTGAATTGTATCAGTGAGAGTATTTCTCTTTATTCTTTAATAACAATTTGAACTATCAGATTTTTCTGTGGCATTTTTTTCTGACTTATCAATCAGTATTCCATCCTTGATTGTGGCGCCCTTCCTTTATACCAGTTCCCTCTCTTTAGAGTGTTGGTTCGGCGATTTCCAATGTAAACCTGAGTGTAAAGTCTAGGCACAATAATTGGTATAAACAGATTCGTTACAACCCCCCCTTGACGGGGTTCGTATTAGTCTGCGTGTTTTAGCCTTTTTATTACCCTAGTCGCCAGTGATACTGGCGCCTTGCCCAATTGTGTTATTTTCCTAAATAAGTTTTCAAATTTTATTATTTTCTGCAATATTTCGCCAGTGACACTGGTGCCTTGCCCAACTGTGTTATTTTCCTAAATAAGTTTTTAACTTTGTTATTTTCTGCAATATTCTTTAAAAATGGTTAAAAACAAAAAAAACTCTATTTTCGAGATGTTTAGTAACGTTGTCACTTTTTTATTTTTTGTGTTTGTTTTATATTTATTTAGTTTGTTTTAATTTTTTTAAAAAAAATTAAAAATATATGTGTATTTACCTTTTCTTAAACTATTTAAAAATAATAATATGGCAGCGACGGCGATGGTGGCGGTGGAAACGTGGCACGCGTGAACAGTGCCTTAGTCAAAAATAAAATTTGTAAACAAATGAAACTATTTTAAAAAATAATAAAAATAATTTTATCTTGTTTTCAATTATAAGTAGTGTAAGGTTGTTTGATTGGCAAAATTTCATGACACGTTTTATTTGATATAATTTAGGGATTTGATTTATCAATCATAAGCATTTGAAAAAAGTTTTCAAGCATATTCATGCAAACTCGTGCTAAAAGAGACTTGTATGATATTATTATTCACCAACAACTTTCAAACTTGATTTTGACCACTTTAAAAATCGATTCAGCCAATGCACATTAAAGGAAAGTCGTAGCCCTTGAAGTCTTCTTTGCAATGCTTTAAAAATCAGTTCAATCGGATATTAAAATAAAAAGTTATAGCCAAAATAGTGAAAGCTAACAAATTATCACAGAGCTCGCGGGATGTCGAGGGAAAATGTTGAGAGCTTGCAAATTATCACAGACTTCGCATGATCCTGATGGAAGTGAGACAGAAAATCCTGTAAACGTCGAAAACTGCATTTTTAGGTTTTTGCACTGCTATAAAAGCCCAGTACACTTCCCAAAAACTAATCTGAGCCACTTCTATCATTATAACCTAGAGAAAAACATTATCTATCTTCCAGAGAGCTCAGAAACAGATTTAGTGCAAATCTTCTTCAACTAATTTGAAGAAATCAAGATTCTTGATGGAGTTCAAGAAGAGAAATCCGTTCTAAAGGAATTTGAATTGTGATCAAATACAGAGACGATGAATCGTGGATGTAAACTAGATCTACACAATCATTAGATCAGGAGTTGATAGATTTTGATTGTAAGAGTCTTGTAACCGTCTGAACATTGAGTTATAGTGCATGATCTTTGTCCAGAGAAGTGGATACGTGGTTTTTCTCACATTCAATGGTTTCACGATAAAAAATCTTTTGTATTTCTTGGTTGATTGGTTTTTTTTTTTTTTATGTCTTGAATCTTATAATATTGCTCAAAAACGTGATATCTTGATTAAATATTATAATTTTTAGATCTTTGGATAAAATATAGACATAGGCTAGGTTTTTCAAGTAGCAACACAACAAATTTTTGCTTACATTTATACCAAAAAATAAAAAATAAAAATTAAATAGTTACAAACTAGATTTATCCTGTTTTACCATTTTAGGGGTTCTCATTTCTGATATGCAGTCTCATCCCTCGACTCTCTCTCTCTAGCAAATTCCCATGATAAACAGAAAAATACAGGTAATGGGGGGTTGGTGTTTGGTGATGGCGCTGGGTGGGTTCATAACTTTCTGGGCGCTACCCTCTGCACCTTCAGCAATACATTAATTAACAATTTAAAATTAATTTAGATATTAATTGTGGAGAAGATGATTTTGTTTTCCACCTGACCATTTGACCCATACTCTCTTTGTAAATTTGTAATCCGTTAAAATAATGAGATATCTTATTTACAAAAGTGAACCTCGTTATTTCAAGGAATCACAAAAAAATACAAGTTGATTGAAATCTCTTATTCTCATTTTGACCCACCAAGCATAATCCATTCATCCCTCGTTGCAACAATTGATATCTTGCACTTGCACGTACACCACCAATCTTGTTAAGCATTAAAACCAATTCAACAAAATCATTCATGTCATGTGGACTGGGGCTTGCTATAAAGTAATCTTAAACCAAAGGATATGGGGTCCCCTCATCTTATTTAGGGCATTGGGAGGTCTGAACATCCGCCCCCTTCCACTCCACATGGGATAACTTTTATAGTAGTGTTGCAGATAGAACAACGACCACAGGAGGAAAGCAAAAAAAAATAGCTGTGATTTTTTTGTAGAATGATTAATTAGTTTGAGGAACATAAAAAAATCACATAATAGAAGCTATTAGAATCGATCAAATAAACAAAGTGAGAAGCGAGGTAAGCGGCGTTTCTAGTGGTCAAATATGGGGATTAGAGAGGATGGGATATTGAAAAAGTAAAAAAATTGCTAACGCTCCCCCCTCCTGACAAGCGCCCTCCCATCTTTCCCCCTCTTGTGTCTCCTCCTTCTTTTACCTTTATCCCCCACTCCCCCTATTCTTTCCCCCCCTTGTCCCCTAACCAAATTAATATAATCCCTAATTTATTTAATTTTTTTTTATTTTTTTTATTTTTGAGTTAACTTTTTTTTTTTAGTTGATTTTTTTTTTTTCAATGAACCCTTATTTTATGTAGTTTTTTTTATTTTATTAATTTTGTTTTTATATTTTTTTAATTTTTAATCAGTTTTTTTGTTTATTATTTTTTTTGAATGAATTTTTTTTATGTATTTTTTATTTTATTTTATTTTTTTAACTTTTTGTTTTTCTCATTCGTTGTTTTTGTTATTTTTTTAAACACTTAGTTTTGTTTTTCATTTTTTAAAATCATTATACGTTGTTATGTCATTTTACTTATTTTTTATTTTATTAATTTTGTTTCTACCTCATTAGGTTTGTTTATTTTTTAATCATTTTGTTTTATTATGTTTTTTTAATCAATTTTTGTTATAATTTTATTTTTTTTATTTTATACTTGTTTATATTTTTGTTTATTTTTTAATCATTTTTGTTTATTTTTTTTTGTATCATCTTTTTTATGTAGTTTTAATTATGTTTATTTTATATTACTTTTGTTATTAGTTGTTGTTTATTTTTTAATCATTTTGTTTATTATTTTTTTGTAATCAATTTTTTTTGTTAATTTGACCTCTCCATCCCCTTTAAATTACCTCAATTCTTGACACACGATTCAGAATCTCCACAAGCCCGTTCAAATTATCCCTCACTAACCTTTGTGACACCTGTCATAGAACCGAATGTCTCTACCCAAAGAAGGAAGAACCCCCCCTGGGCCCTTTAACTTACCCACCCAAGGCCCCTCGCCTCGACCCTGTCCAAACATCTCCCTCCCTTTAAATTACCCTCTTTCCAACCCTTGGCCACAGGTCATAACTGCTCTCCCTTTAAATTACCCCCTTCCACCCCTCGACACAGTCGAGAACATCTCCCTCGTTGAGATTGTGTGGCTAGACCTTACCCTTTCCAACCCTTGGCCACATTGTCATAACTCCCAATCCGCTTTAAATTAACCCTTCCTTCCAACCCTTGACACATGTCAGAACCTCCCCTCCATTTTTTTTTAAATACCCCACCAACCCACACACCCCTTTAAATAATCTTCTCACACTTCATTTTCAAATACACCTTACTCAACTACTCTCTTCCTCCTAGCCTCTCCTTCTCTATTCCTAGAACATAGTTTTCTCTCTTTTCTTAGCCATCACTTCATAGAACATTATGGATGACTACTTAGGTTCATTTTCAGATAGTTGGTCATTTGACAATGAGGTTCCTAGTGGGGATATCATCTTCCAACAATAGTCGCGATTATACAACCGAATTTAGCACCGGACCAGTTCGTTATTATATTATTTTAGGCATCTTCGTTATTTATTTTGTAATAGTAAGATAAATTATGTTAAGACTTTGCACTTATATATTTTCGTTATAATTTTTTTTTATGGATATTTGAAAGTAGAGAAATTATGATAAACGGGGCGAAGACAGTTGGTCTGGAGAATGGAATTGTGGTGGTTATTAAAAATTATGCTAATTTAAAGGCGGCAAACTGCCAATTGCCATCTTATGTATGAAAGAGGAGGAAGTACAAACCGCACCGATATCTGGTTGAAGGTCAATCGTTAAAAAAAAAAGACTGGACTAAAAAATGTGAATGCCCATTCGAGCTGCGAGGTTACCTGATACCCTCCAGATTTTGTGATGTGGGGTTGACAACTGGTTGTTTGTGGTTTCATAACCATCAATTACAGAATATATTGATGGTCATGAATACCCATGTAGGTTTAAACCAATGGGACAAAGAATACCAGAATATGGATGGATGGACTCTATGCCTTGGAATTGTCATCCGCAATCACAATCACGGTACAACCTGGTACTACATACATTTGGTGAGAAAGTGCAATTTGTTTTACCTCACTTGCCATGAAGGTCTTCCTCCAGTTCCAACCAAGAGCGTCAAGAAATAGCTATTGCCCATGTGGTCAATCACTACTCTCGTGCAAGTTTTTTTACATACTCATTACCCCGGTACCGACCCATTCCAACGTGTGGTGGCAACATCATCGTATGAAGCTAAAAGGATGGGCCACTCGTTATAGAACACGTGTTTTTCATTTGTGGTACGAAGTAATAAGGTGCACAGCGGACGGGATGCAGAAATTTGAGGCAATATCGATTAGGATTTGTATTTTATTATCTTTTTTTTTGTATTATTTACATGTACTCTTTTTCCCTATATGGTTTAAATAATAATTTTGATCCCATATTTTTTATCATTTTTTTTAAATTTTTATAAAGTAATGTTCTACCAAAATTATAATTAAAAATAAAACAAAACATTTACAATTATAAAAAAATAATTAAAAAAAAATTAATGAAAACAAAGAAACAAAATTAAAAATAATATCACAAATTATGAGAAAAAAAAAGAGAGAGAGCGAGAGTGGAGATAAATCGGGAATAGTGGATAAAAAGGAAGGAAAGGATAGGTAAAAGGGGTAATAGTGGTATTTTGGTGTGTGGGGCCGGGAGGGAATTGTGTCAGCGGGGGGAGCGTAGCAGCTCCCATAATTGAATCCACCAGGTAGTTGTAATTAAAAACTATCTGAAACCGAATCATGACTGTCGCTACCACACAACGGCTTTGGACTGTCGCATACTTCGGGCAAACCTGTCTTCTCTCTTTCTTTCTCTTAAAATAACCCCATAAAATTTTATATACTCTTAGTTTTTAATTACTTCCTTTTTCTTGCTACCAAAACATCTTGTAAATAAATATTTAAAATAAACTTATTAAGGGAAATAATATTTGTAGGATATTTTCATGTTTGAAAATATAATTTGAAAAACATTTTCTTAAGTGTGTTCGTAGTATCACAAACCCACTCTATTTGTTTGTTACATGCAGAAATAACTTCTATTTTATTTAAGGACTTAGCTTCGCTGAAGTAGAGGATTTGGACCTCACTGGTCCAAGCTTTTTGGTTCTATTTTGTACTTATTTTGATGATTCAAATCGTTAATATTGTATTTTGTCGTAATTATTACTATTGTAAAAAATCACGTTTATCAGACACATTTTAGTATCCGTTCAATACTGTTTTATAATTTAATAAATAAATATAATACATATAATTATACTTATTTATCTTAATAAAAATTGATATTGATTGACTATTAATATGTATCCGATCAATGTGATTTTTACAGTGTTAAAGTCTCGATGAGGTTTACAATATAAATAATTTGGATCATCAAAATTGAACCACAACGAAACTCAAAATGCTTGAACTGTACCGTTGCAATCCAAAAATAGACTACAGAGAAGCCTAGTCCTTTTTGTAAATATATTTGTTTTATATCTTTGAGGATGTTTGTTGTAATTCAACTTATGTTAAAATTGATTATTGAAAAATAAAAGTTGAAAAGAATCAAAATGGAGTTTTTCAAAAATTAGTTTTATAAATATTTTTAAAATTATTTTTGATCCATAAACAAAAGCAGAAGCTATGAAAAATTCTATTGTTGATCACAAGAAATAACAAACACTCTCTTTATTTGGTTATATTTATTTTTCTTAAATTATTATTTTTAAATATTTTAACTACATAGAAAAATGTTTTGGCAATTATACTAATAAATAAATAAAATGCATTTCAAAAAACGTACAAGTGTGCAAGTCATCACCCTAAAACCAAATGAAAAACTTTAATTATGTATATATAAATAGATTATGTTAAATATGTTAGTATATAAGGAGCAACAAGTGGCTGGTGCAAAATTATGGTACTGTTAGAATTTGGGTCAATTGAAATGAGAAATTATTCTTTCAAAATTGCAAAAAAATGCAGCTTGCTTTCCTGATTTTTTCTTTCTTTTGCAAATGATCACAACATTAAGATTATGCAACTGATGTTTTCTGTCGAAGGGTGCTTATGGCCCTTTTTTAACAGTGTGCCTATCCGAAAAGCTCATACCTCTCTATAGGTGCGATAACTTCTTTTAAAACTCTTATTTCATGTCATCATTTAAGGAGATAGTCAAAATAGAGAGTGGAAAGTGATAAACGTGCAACATCATTTTGCATTTTAGTATACATGTTAGAGAGAGAGAGAACACCTAAAGTCCTTCCATGATCCCTTTTGATTTGGCGTACACTATCAGAAAATCGAAACTGTTGTATCTTGGGAGTCGTAACGGCTCTTGGCCCAAAAGACAAACCAAGAGGGGGTAAATTGGGTTTTTTCTAAATTTAATGACAATTATGATTAATAAAACTTAATCTAATCAATCAATTTATGTGCAATCAATATAAGAAGCAATCAATAAGGCAAAGCAAAATAAGGATACAAAGATTAACCGAGTTTCGATCACAACGTGTGTCTACGTCCTCCAAGAACGTCCGCAAGATCTTCTTCCACTACTTGTTAATCCGCAACTACAATGTGGAGTTGATTCTAAGTGTTCCGCTCACTTTTAACAAACCAAGTGTTTTTCCATCTCCACTCAAACTTCCTAATGTTTTTTACTTACAAGAGGAAACACTCAAACTCTTATGTTTGGCTTTGTACAAGAGAAACACTCAAAACTCTCACCAAGTGGTTTTTGTTCTAACTACAACTCAACTTCCTAGTATTTTACTTACAAGAGAAACACTCAAACTCGTAATGTTTTGGGCTTTTTTAACAAGAGAAGCACTCAAAAACTCTCACCAATGCTTTGTCCAACTACCTCAAACTTACAAGGATATAGGTGTATGAAGATGATACAGGTGAAACACAAACTCTCTTTGAAGAGTATGATAGAGTGAATAGCTCAACCTGGTGACCAAGAGGAAATTTTAAGAGAATTAAGCAAATTGAACCTTTTGATATCAAGTCCATGTTATAAGCACTAGTTGTTTCACCCAAATTTTGTTGGAGACTTATTTTAAAGGCCTTGGAACTCAATATAGCCGTTGGAGGTGGTTGGAGGCCATTTAATACCTTGTTTGGAACCTTACAAACTTTTCCAAAAATAGAGCCCGGTCGCCCGTGTCGCACTTGCATTCTCGCCCCAGCTTTCAAGTATTTGACTCCTGACCAAAAGTGTCGACACTTCACTATTTCAAGGGGTCAAACACTTCCCGCAGATTCGTTTTAGTACGCAGTGTTCAGTAAATTGGGCATACTTTTTCGATACGTGAAATTTGAGCTTCCGTTTGTGTGAGTTGGAAACTAGACTTCTGGGCTATAACCTTGTTCAAGGCTCAAAGCTTCTTCTTGAACTTGTATAGAACTTGAGCTAATTGAATCTGAAGTTGCTACAAAAAGCATTTCTCAAAAACAGAGCTCGCTCTTTTGATCATAACTTCTTCAAGCTTTTTGAGTTTGTCATGAATTTAGCTCATTTAAAAGCTTACTTCAAAATATTGACGTAGACTCAAGATTTTTCGTATGTGGATCCTCTATAGCTCAGATATTGCATTTGAAGTCGGGTACAATTTCACACAAAATTTCTTTAGTTTCTGATATTTGGTGCTGATATTGGTGTCGACACCTCTTCTCAGAATTTTAATTTTTCCTACTGACATTTGTTGCGATGATGGGTGTCGACACGTCTCTTTCCTCCAGAATTTAATTTTGGCTACTGACATTTGGTACTGATGAAGGTGTCGATACTTTTTTTTTTCAAACTTTATTTGGCTACTGATCTAGTGTCGAAACTAGTCTTCATGTTTCAGGTGTCGACACTTATTTTTTTTTCCAGACTTGATCTTTGTTCACATTTTCAGTGTCAACACTTCCTCTTCAAATTAGGTGTCGACACTTCTTCAAATAAGGTGTCGACATACTTTTCCAAAAACTTCATCTTTGCAAACTTTATTAATTCTGTTTTCAATGTCCTTCAAGCTCTTCATAGATCATCCTACTAAGTTTCTAAGACCTTGAAAGAACTTCTTCAGGTACTTTGATCTTCAAGAACACACTTTAATTTATTCGAATCGATTCAAACACTTTGGTTCCTCTTAGAAGTTCTTCATCAATAAACTTCCTCCATTAATCTAAGACTTTTTTTAATTTATTCAATAAGGTTTAAGTCATGATTCCTTAAGTGATAATAGTACATCGTTTTTCTGTACACTAATAAGAATCATTAGATATTAACACCATCATGTTTTGTATCATCAAAATCAAGGTATTGAATCAACAATCTTCTCCCCCTTTTTTTGTGATGACAAACTTTTCAATATCATGATGATAAAATTTAAAGAACTTATGATATCGAATGAGTGCACTATATCGATTTTGAAGCATAACCATGTATTGCTTCCAACCCTACTTTGTAGTTTAATGCACTTTTTCATTGAATTCATACTTATATCATTCAGTTCGACAATGCATGAACATTTTTTCATTAAAAATCAAAATATTTTCAATACTCATATGCATATACTCCTATTCAGCTCAAACTCTCATTCATATACAACACAATTTTGCTCCCCCTTTTGTCAACCATCAAAAAAGGGTATAGCAATCCACAAAATAGTGATAAACAAGGTATAACTTCCGAAAATTCAAGCACGTAAGTAACAACATATTGAAATAAATCTTTTCTTTTTTTTTAAGCATAGATTCACAAAATATTTTATTCAAATCAATCATGGAGTTTTCAATAATCTAGATATCCAAGGATGTCAGTTATGAACCAATATGATTCCTTCTTCTAGAGTGTGATTCTTCTCCTAAGAACATACTTCTGAGGCATAAACAAAATAGATCTCCATGAAATTCCATATTTTTATACAATATGGAGTCACAATATTCATTCATTTCCTATAAATGAAACTTCTCTCTCCTTACTTGAGGTTTCACTTTTTTTTAATATATGCTTGCAATCAACTATGTCCCATTTTATGTTGCTCCCCCTAAGAATGTGCATATTTTTCTTCTGTGATATAATTCTATGTGAGTCATTTTTCTTCCTAACGTGAAATCATAACGATAGGAATGAAATCATGAACATAACAGTAGGTTTAATGGCACAAATTCATAATAATCAACTATCAATATGTCCATTAAACTATAGAGTATTAGAGCATAGTAATCCTTTGTTTCCCGTTTTCCCCTTTTCATGCAGCCATTTTTTTTTATATTTACCTCTCTAACTAAAGATACCAATAAGTTTCAATAAAATCATATCCAAGATTATACTACACAGACATACTAGTTCATGCCATTCAAGATAATCAATAAATAGTTCCATAATAGGCATGTTCATTCATATTCAATATTCATTCAGTTTCACATTTACTCATCTGATCATCATTACAAAATATCATATTTTTTTTCCCGCATTCATTAGTTCAAGCTTTTCCTTTTTTCATATTCCTCGATGGTCTGTATACCAGCATTTTTCTCATTCTCATTCATTTAATATTCTTATCATAGCAAAATAGTTCAATAATTTATTCAATCATGATCAATAGTCCATGACTATTCAATACCTTTGTTTCTCCATTTATGCATAAGGCATTTTGAGACAAGAGTTCATACTCATCATAACATAGTATTTGATATTATTTCTTCTATTTCTTTATTTCTTCTTTAATATCAATACATATCATTCTTCTATTTTATTAAAAATAATTGTATGAGATGATATATAAAAAAATAGCAAAATATTACCTAAAATAATTGATATAAGAAATATTAAAATTTGAGCAAAAATTCATGCACTTCATCAAGGGTAATGAACATGTCAAGCAATCTTTAGAGCATATAAAGTATCAGACAGTAATGAATTAAAATATTTAGATTCAATTTACTTCTCATATTGAGAATTAGAATTCAATCATTCCCTTTCTTTTCATTCTCTTTTTTTTTTTTATTATATCTGTGCTATTACTTACTCCCCTTCTTCAAACTTTCTTTTTTAAAAACTCTTTTCATCTCCTATGAGAGGTTTGAATAGACCATTGTAGATTTGGAAAGTTTGAATAGGGTAATTATGAGAGACAAAATTCATTCACTTTTTTTTACTTAAAACTAGTGCCAGTGTCAACTTTTATAAAAAGTGTTTGACTCATGTACTCATGAAATACAATTTAATGAAAGATTGGTTAGTAATAGAATTGAAATCATGCAAATAGGATTCAAATTCATAGTATCTATCAATATAGATCGTTAATTAACTAAATATATCAAAATCAATCAAGCAAATAATTTCTTATGCACAATTTGTTTCACTATGCAATAATCATATAGGATTAATAAGAAAGTTAAGCACAACTATGCATATCCAAGTATAATATCGAATCTACTTGCAAATTTCAATCATGCTTTCTAAAAGTTCTATGGTAAAAGAGGAATACTATCCATCTAGCTTGTTGATATGGAATGGATTTTACTTTCATTGCTTTGATTTCTCATATCAAACCAATCAATACATTAAGCGGCTATAGATAAGTAATCAACCTCATTCTTTGTGTTGGATTGTGGGGAGAATCCTATAATCAGGAAACAAAATTCAAGTTTTGTTCTTTGGACCACATCATCTTGGATTTTGAGGGTTAGTTTCAAAATACCTTTTGACATCAACACTTTCTAAACCCATCTGGACTTAAAATTAAATAAATCACTACTTGTATAAGGCATCACTTATCATATGAGAGCCCAACAAGCAAATTGTGGAGTGCAATAAAAGTTTAATTATATCCATGGCTTTTAAGTTCAATATGCAATATGCAAGCAGTTTACAAAGACACTTAATGAACTTTTGAACCATAGTTCAAGTCTAACGTAATTCTAGCAAATGTAGCATACGGACTTGAATACACGAAATCTTTTTTCCAAGTGAATATAACACATAAATGGTGGAAAAAATAGATTTTCCATGAGGTGCAATCAAGTTCTCTAATAGCTATATCATTTGGCATGAGATAGAACTTATGCAATGCTAGAGTAAGTTAAAACAAATATGCAAGCATTTAGCATATCATACTCAAACAATGTGGTCTAGTTTAAGTCAATTAAATATAGACAAGTCTAATAACAACAGCCTAAACTGAGAACCATGAGTTCAAGTTACTAAATAATATTTGCAAAGATTAGTATATTGACTTGAATATGATGAAAACATATTTTCATGATAATGATCATATAAGTGTAGAAAAATAGTTTTCATTAAATGTGTTTACACACTCAACTTCTCCAACAAAAATACAATACTTGCATGTGAGAACCTTGTACAATGTAAGAACTTAATATCAAAATAATACAAAATATCAAGTATATAGACTAGTTTCTACTAAGCATATGTGTTTTATGAATTGTATTTATTTAATATCAGTTACAGCAACGACGCAATTCATGAATCACAATGCCACCAAATTTAAACCATGAGTACAAGATATACAAAATAAAAGTACAATACATGGAGAGTAGATGTGCGCAAGCAAGTTTCTCTAGAGAGTGCTTTACTTAGCATATAAAAGAAGAACTTGATTCAAGTTAGACGTAGGTATATATAATTAATATAAGTAGGCAAGCTAACATATAGACCACTTCTAATCAATAGTTTTATTGTGTTGAAGAAATGATAACCACATGTATAACCTACAACTACAATGATCAAGACACATTATCGAATATCTAATAAAAGTCAATATAGGTAATATAATTGGCACATTCCTTAGTAATGGTGTGTGAAGTGTGAAAATAGAATGAAAAATAATACGTAGAATATACATAATCATGCTATGGAACTAATATATATGCACTGATAAGACAAATAATACTATTAAGAGTATAATACATATATACATTTTGTCAAATAGCACTATATTAATATATCAATATTAAGCCTATTTATGATGCAACATTGATGCCATCGAATATCATCAAGATAAACATTAAACCAACAATATCAAAAAGATTGATATTACTCATTTTAATATACAAGAATTTGACACAAAATCAATACTCTCCTATATTAATTCAATTAATAATATATCTATATAAGACAAACATTAATAAGGATAGCATGCATATATAAGATTTAATTCAAATCCTAATTTTTCTCTCCCTTTTTTTAAATATCATACGCTAATGACATATAGTAATATACCAATTAAGTAAGGTCATTAAGGTAATAAGCAAGGTCATTAGGATAAAGATCAATATACTAGTATAGATATCAATTAAATATATAGAATGTTAAATGAGACAATTTTAAAGACTTTTTCTAAATAGAAACACATGTCTCATATTCTTTCATGAAGAGAGGAGTTTTCTAAAACGTTATGTTAAAAAAAATATTTTTCTTTCTTCTTTGAGAGCATCCACCAACTAGTGATATTTAAAAATTTTTACGAATGACAAATAGTCACTAGCAAGGATAACAAAGCAATCATCATGTTATATAACTATTATTAAGCAACAATTATATTTTAAAAACAAATTTTGTGAGTGAATAGATTAAAGATTTTTTGCATAAATATCAAGTTTTTTAATTCGTTTACTATAGAGGGGTTTTGAAATTTGCTAATAATGGATTTTTTAACAAAATAAGCACAACACTCCCTCTAGACATATAATCTTCCTCCACAAAATAATGATATCAATTGAAATCAAGTGGAATATGTCATGATACTTCAATAAACATAATTTTTAACAAAGTCAAGTATCTTAAAAGCATTCCATGCAATTATGTTTGCATAATAATATAATGTCTAGTAAACTCAAATAATTCATCACGTAGGATATTGTAACATCAAGAATGTTCGTGTAAAGCAAATTTTTTTTTATTACAAATTTACTTTTGCATGAGAGATGTTTGAGTAGATGTACACATAATCCAAATTAATTTATACTTAGTCTTAACTTTGCAGACTCTACTTATCATAGAAATATAAGTATATTATCTCTCATAAAGCATATTTGTACTTTTACGCTATCTGCTAATCATCAAAATGATACTATGACTCTAATAATTGCCCAGAGGGCACGAATCATAAATCTAATACGCTCATGTTATACGATAATGAGGATTCTAGTGAAATATCAATGAGTGCAAGAATCAGCATTTTAAGCAACTTCATGATGAAAAAAAATATACCTAGATAGCACATAATCATGAAGTACTAACATAAATCTGGGTAAGATCGTAATCAATGTATTTTCAATAAGTATACTAATATACATACCATATAATGCACCTATTATAAGATAAATATCATGTTAAACAAAATGATAGATTACATAATAACCCAAGCAATTTTCATGGTACAATATATAGTCTAGAACAGGTATGACCATAAGTTGCTCACATAGGTCGATGTGAGATATACGATACTCACATAATATATAAAATCCTCCTACATCAACATATATTCTTAATCATAAATTAAATCACACCATAAACATAAAGCATGATTATAATACTACATAGTCATGATAGTATGAATAAACTATTTAAAATCTATCATGTACAATAGGATGCATGTGTAAGGATTAAAAACATGATTATTCTAACCCCTTATGCATCAATTATATCTAACCCACCACTTATAAATTTTCAAAATTAAGTACAAATGGTGTGTTCGAGATCATACCTTCATCTACTATTTGGGACTTTGGCCCAGTGATTTTCCCATATACTCATTGTAGGTGAAGAAAATTTTGTCGTTGAAGTGAGGGTGATGGAGTATTCTTTGATATCTTCCTCTTTCAACCGTTAATAATAATTCGCCTTGTAACATCCTTCCCTCCTCATCTTTTTGTAGGTATTTCTCCTCTTCCTCTTAGGATAAAACACTTGTGAAGTATTTTTTCCCATCTTTAAGCTTTTAGTGTTCTTCTTTGAGTTTGTGCACCTTGGATGTAATTTTCTTTTAAGGCCTTGATGCCTCTCTTCTTGTAATTTTACCTACAAAATTTGATTTTTTCTTTCGGTACGCCTTTTCTCATGGGTCCCTTGTGTGTTAGCATAATAATCATTAGCATATATAGTTTTTTCTTGGCATCCATCTTGTTTCACATAATTTTAATTTTCTTTTGATAGGACATGTGTGTGAAATAGGTCCATTCTTTCCACACTAATAATATGCACAATGAGATTTTAGATTTCTTATTTTTAATTTTTTACATCTCATTTTCTGATTAGAAGACAACCTTTGTTAATTTTTCATTGTAAAATTAGTTGTCATTCTCAAAAAAAATATTTTCATGTATGCAGTCTTTAAATAATCATTCTCATTTTCAATGTCTTATTTTCACATTTTAAAAATTTGCATCATTTTTTAAATTCTTCAATTCAATTCCAAGATGATGCAACTTGTTTCTTGTAAAACACTATTCCGTTAGATGCAATTTTCTTAAATCAATAAATATTCATCAAATTCATCTACAATTCCTTTCATAATGGCATGTTATCCATCCAACAGCATCGTCATCATAATCCAAAGTCTACTGAATCATCAAAAGTATCACTTGAAAAGGATGAGATAGGAATTCCTCATTATAAATCTGCTCCTTTTCATTATCATTAAGTGTGATTTAGTCATACCCCATTTATATTTTCCTCTATAAAATTTTTTCATGAGTGAGTTTAAGATGGTAATCATTTTTACTTATTCTCAACTCTATCTTCTTCGATTCTTTGTTAGTATTATAACATTTCAGTCACAAGAATTTTCGGAGAGATCTCAATAATATGCACTATGAACATGCTCATAAATTTTGTTCATAAATATTTTTCAATTTAATCCAAATATCATGAGCCGATAATACATGAACTAATTCTATTCTGTACATGAGATCTAATGCACTTTTCATAGATTCGATGCGGTGGCATTTAGATAACAAAGTTAGAATCATTTATATCGAAATTATAAAAATAACATGTCCACATTTTATAATTATTGGATTGAATGAATATTCTCATCTAAACCCTTTCATATGTGTAATTTGTGCCATCAAACATTGGCGGACTAAGAATGAATGTCCTCACAAAAAAGAGACTCTCTAATGTGTTTTCCATAGATCAACTCTAGGGATCTTAAGCCTTTAAAATAGACACTACTCTGATACCAGTGTTGGCCCAAAAGACAACCAATAGGGGGGTAAATTGGGTTTTTCTAAATTTAATGACAATTAGTGATTCTCTAAAACCTAATCTAATATCAATCAATTTAATTGCAAATCAATATAAAAAGAATCAATAAAAGCAAAGCAAATAGGAACACAAAGATTTACCGAAGTGCGATCACAACGTGTGATCTACGTCCTCCCAAGACTCCTCAAGATCTTCTTGCCACTACTTTGTAATCCGCAATACAATGTGGGAGCTGATTTCGTAAGTGCTCAGTCTCACTTTTACACCAAGTGATTTTGTTCCAAGCTCCACTCAAACTTCCTAGTGTTTTACTTACAAGAGGAAACACTCAAACTCTTAAGTGTTTGGCTTTGTGCAGAGAAACACTCAAAACTTCACCAAGTATGTTTGGTCTAAAGCTATAACTCAAACTTCCTAGTGTTTTACTTACAAGAGGAAAAAAAAAAAAAACACTCAAACTCTTAAGTGTTTGGCTTTTTACAGGAAAACACTCAAAAAACTCTCACCAAGGTTTGTTGTCCAAGCTTACACTCAAACTTACAAGGATATAGGCTGCTGTATGATAGATGCTACAAGGTGAAAACAAACTCTCTTTGAAGAGAGATAGGAGTGGGAATAGCCTCAACCTGTAAACAGAGGAATTTAAGAGAATTAGCAATTGAACCTTTTTGCATGATCAATCCATGTTATGAGCATAGTTGTGTCAACCTCAAATGTTGTTGGAGACTTGTATTAAAGGCCTTGAACTCAATATAGCCGTTGAGGTGCGTTGGAGGCCATTTAACTACTTTTTGGAACCTTTACAAAGTTCAAAAATAGAAGCGTTGACCCAGGTTGTCACACTCAACCATAGGTGTCGAAATTGCATTCCCAGATTTCAGTATTTGGATACTGACCAAACGTGTCGACACTTCTATTTCAGGTGTCGACACCTTCCCGCAGAGATCGGTTTTCAATGTGCAGTGGTTCAGGTAAATGGGCACATAACTTTTCGATCTTATGGAATTTTTGTGAGCTACGTTTGTTGAGTTGGTGAGTTGGAAACTAGACTTCCGAGTCTATAATTTAGGCTCAAGAAATTATTCATTTGGACTGGATTAAAACGAGATATTGAATCTAAATTGCTGCAGAATTTCTCAAAAATACGAGCATCGCTCTTTTGGCATAACTTCTTCAATATTTCGAGTTTGGTCTGAATTTAGTCTAATTTGAACAGCTTACTTCAAGATATTGAAGATAGACTCAAACTTTTCAGTATTTGTGTCTCTATACTTAAGATATTTGCATTTGAAATGCTTAATTTCTCAAAAATTTCTTTAGTTTCTAATTATTTGGTGCTGATATTGGTGTACGTTATGGCGGACACCTCTTTCTCAGAATTTTAATTTTGACTACTGACAATGGTGCTGATGATGGTGTCGACACTTCTCTTTTCAGAATTTGTAATTTTGGCTACTGAACATTGGTGTTGAGAAGGTGTCCCACTTCTTTTTCATAAAACTTTATTTTGGCTACTGATTTTAGGTGCGACACTTCATGTTTAGGTGTCAATACTTATTTTTCCAGAATTGAATCTTGTTCACATTTTTAGGTGTCAACACTTACTCAAATTAGGTGTACGACATTTTTTCAAATAAGATGTCGACACTTCTTTCCCAAAAACTTCAATCTTTGCAAAACTTCATTAATCTTTTTCAGTTGTCTTCAACCTCTTCATAGGATCATCAAACTAAGGTTGGTAAGACTTGAAAGAAAAAGGAATTTTTCAAGACAAGTTGATGTTCAAGAAAACCTTAATTTCTTCGAAATCGATTCAAAAACTTTGATTCCTCTTAGAGTCTTCAATAAATATAACTTCCTCCATTGATCCTAAGACTTTCTTAATTTATCAATAAAGGTTTAAGTCATGATTCTTAGTGATGAATATACCATAATATGTTCTGCACATTAGTAGAACATTATAATTAACCAATGTTTGTTATCATCAATCAGGTATTGAATCACAACGTCATATTCGTGAGTAACCAGTCGGGCGTCCACGATTTTAAGGACACTGATCTAATTCAGGCCGCACCCATATCACATTCTGTTCCTTAATTATGTATGTAAGGTTGAATTATTTACATTTATGTTTTTTCTGTTTAAGATTCTTAATTTTTATTTGAAACTTTCTGATTGTTTTTAAAGAAAAGAACCAATAATTTTTTTTTCCAACAATCTAATGTTTGTTGATATAATTTTTAGAGTTTGTTTTTTCAAAATCGAAATATTTTGATGCTTGTTATGCAGAAAAGTTTTATTTTATTTTTTTTGTGGTGAACTTGATTGCATTCCATTACTTGATGATTCTATGAATACAATATGCTAACAGAATTGAATTTTTGTCATTCGACGTTGTTGAACTAATCGAAGAGCTGTATTGGTTGTTAACATCACTCCCAAAAAGTCACGTCAGTTTGAAAGATTGAGACCATTATCTTGGTATTAGAATGCTATCTAGAAATGCATGCACATGGAAAAAAAAATTGTATTGCTCTCATGTCCACTTTTTATTCTACATATGATACGGTTATGAAATTTTAGCATGGGCTAAATTTTATATAAATCTGGTGGTAATGCATATACACAATAGAAAATCAATTGTTATGCATATACCTTTGACCAGCATGATGGATTCATTCCAATTTACTATTATGGTTTTTCAATCGTTATTTATTGATTCTCAACCATTATTGTTGGAAAATACTTGCATTGGGTGTACCATCTGAAATGGATATGAACTACTTATAATTTGAAGTCAACAGTGTGAATTAAATTTGAAGAGTGATAGCCCTTGACCAAAGAGTTCTTTTATCATGATAAGTTGTGGATGATAACAATTTTTCCGAAATTGATTGTCTTTATTAGAATTCGTAGCGACTTCTTCATAATTACAAGTAATTGATATGTTTTTTGCAATATCAATAAAGTTGTCCATGTGTTACATATGGCCACAAAGTAAGCACGAATGCATAGTGGTGTGTTTTTTTGCCATGTAATATACTATCCCAATCTTCTTTTCATTTTATGAAATGTGGATCTCATAATTAATTCTCTGAGATCCCAATCTTCATTTCAAATGAAATATGGGCGAAATAATTATGCACATATGTTTTGTTAACAGTCTGGTAAATGGTAAAATGGCCATGTACAAATTCGACTTGAGTTAGACTTGAAGGGAATATTTGGGTTGTCCCTGACTTTGCCGGCGATCTCATCACCATTGAACTCGAATTAATGGGAATAGGTGGGGTAAACTCACGCATCGTTGGTGCATAATATGTGATTGGGGAAAAAGCGCGAATGAGAATGAGGAAAAATGGGTTATCATTTAACGATGCAGGTCTTTGACTCCCACATCACGCCATTTCTCGAGTCGAATTACTCTAGACTCGGCCTATAGTGTGATAGAATTAATAGGAGTAGTAAGGAGGGGGGCTTAGCATTGGGATGATAATGAGTAGGGATTAGTAATGAGGGCAATAGTCCGGACGGAGAGTTGATTTGCACGGATTAGGACAGTGGGATTAGTAAATATTAAGGGTTAATGTGTCAATATTTCCCAATATTCATGGAATTTTTTCATGAAATTTTATATTTACCCTTTTTTTAATTATATAAATATACAAGTATTAAGGGTAATTGTGTCATTTGAGCCCATCAAAAAAAGGGTGGTATTGTTAATACCACAGGGATATTTGTCAATTGAGCCCATAGAGAGGGTGGCTATTGTTAATACCACAGGGGGCATGGTATTAATATACCATTTTGAATGGTGGTATAATAGTCCAACCAACTATGAGTACGGACATTTGGGCGGAAACCAAAACGCCAGATTAACGGCCCATCGGATCATAGTCCAATCCCCTCCTATCCCGGTTATCAAACACGCCTCGGTGGCTTGATTTTTTAAATGGCGATCAGTGCAACGATTTCAGAACAGCTGAAGTTCCCAATTTGGTTGCCATCGGCGGAGAAAGATAACCAAAGAAGATGATTTCACCAAATTGAGTTAAACTCGCGTGAGTGAAATCACTGTGTAGTTCTGAGAATGCAGACAACAGATTGGGACATCAAGGATGAGCATGAATGAGTACAAGCCCGCCTTCGTGGCCGATTCATGGGTTTGAATATTGTTCTTCCCAGAGTCCGTCGGCGCCCCGATTTAGGTTTTGAGCCTCTTTTGACTGGGATCCGACCCATATGAACACCGTTGAATCCAGTTGTTTTTTCTGGTTTGCAATGGACATGGTGTTTGTCTAGCATTTGTCCTAGCGGTGCAACCAGAGAAGATGATTGCAATCATCAATTACCTATTAAATGAAACTCAAGATATGAGCGGTTAGGTTCAAATGAATGGGTGTGGCGTTAAGTTGAATCAAGGGGAGTGACTTGAACTAAAAGGTGTCACCTCCGTGTGAACGCCAAGGATGCAGCTAGCTGATGCCTGCAACAGAATGATGTTTATTGACGAAGGGGTGCCATGTGGGCCCTTTGTAATTGGGCCAATCATGAATCGTGTGGTGTAAACCAATTGCGTTTGTTTTGTTGTTTTAGCCAAATTAGAAATGGTCAGTTGACTTACTATTAAGGTCCCAGAAATTTAATATTAGATATTTTGAATTTGGGTTTTATAACGAGAACCTTCTTCATATTAATTTGTGCAGTAGTTTTGATTCATGTGTTAGTTTGCATGATTAACTTGATAAAAAATTATGTTAACATTTATAGGGGAAAAAAAAAATTTAGCACAATAAATTTTCATATTATGAGATGGTAATTATAATCTAATTTGATTATAATAATTTTGAATTGCAATTGTTTCAAGTATGTGAAACATAACTAGGTTCTAAATTTTGTGAATATTTAGTTGTAATTGTATAACTATACCTCAAAAGAAAAGGAATTCTAAAATTGTTCAATTAAATTATTTGTCAAAATTAAATTTTGATAAAAGTGAGAAATGTCACATATTTGTGGAAGCACACAAATTTGTGTGATTTAAAATTAGTACAAAAAAGAGGCGATAAAAAATATTTCATAACTTTTATTGTATTAGATTTTATTATCTTTATCTAATAAGAGGTAAAGATGAGGCTATTAAAAAGTTTAAGATTTTCAAAAGTGAAGTAGAAAATCAATTAATAGAAAAGATTAAAATTCTGAGAAGTGATAGAGGTGATGAATACGAGTCACCATTTAAAGAATTATATACAGAAAATGATGTTATACACCAAACGACTACACCATATTCTCCTCAATCAAATGGAATTGCCAAAAAAAAATAGAATTTCAAAGAAAGGATAAAGGTTTATGATAAATCTGGATGTCCAAGAGAATTGTGAGGGGGAAGCGATTTTAACCGCAAATCAAAATTCTACATAGATTATCCCATAAGAAATTAGATAAGACTCCCTATAAATTATGGAAAGGAGGAGCACATTATTTCAAATACTTCAAAAGTGGGGGTGATGTTTTGAATAAGTTATTATACCTGCCTCCGAATAAAGTAGGATTGGTCCTAAAAATGGTGAGATTGTGTATTTATTGATATGCACAAACTAGTAGGGCATAAAATTTTGTTCTAAAAATCTGAAATGTCAAATATACAATGAGAAATACTATCATAAGTTAAGAAATGCATATTTCTTTGAGAATGTATTCTCTTACAAGAAATGCGAGCAATGAATTCATCAAAAAGGTCCTCATGAGGGAGATATATGAATCTAACACATCACCTTAAAGAGTAATAATAAGATAAAGTAAAGGTAAAAATTACTAAGTCTGTTTATCCAGATTTCATAAATGATCTTATGGAAAGTGAGGTTACAAGCTTTAAAAAAACATATCTTGCTAGAGGGACCTTAATGGAAGAAGCGTAAATAGTGAAATAGAATCAATTCTCAAAATTACACTTGAAAAATTGTAGAGTCTTCCTCCTAGAAATAAACCATTTTGATATAAAGGGATTGTTCAAAAAAAACTTAAATTAAAATTGTATGGGGTCCTAAACAATAAGAGTAAATACAAGACGAGACTTGTAGTAAAAGGTATAGACAAAAAGAGGGACTCGGATTATTTCGATACATGCACTTCTAATTACGAGAATTACTCCATTAGAAATTTAAGCATTTGCTTCTATAACACATTGAAAATTTATCAAAATGATGCCTTCCTAAATGGAAAATTGAAAAAAGAATTTTACATTTAGCAAGCCGAGGGTTTTTAAGCTCCTGAAAGAAATAAGGGTGTGGTAAACTTGTCAAATTTCTTTTAGATTAAAACAAGAACCTAATAATAGCATAAAAATTTGACAATGTCATATTTTACATATTTCAAATCAATGAATATGATAAATGTGTATATGTCCAAATTTAAAAAGGATCTGTGCAGTGTTTATTATTTGTATGTATATATATGTAATTATTGGTAGTAATAATTGACATGATTACATCTACTAAATCGTTTTAATGGTCAAAATTTGACATGAAAGATCTAGTAATTTGCATATGTTACTTCTGGGAATCAAAATCGAAAGAATACCTGAAGGGATATTCTTGTCACAATCACATTATGTGAATAAAATTTTTCAAAAATTTGAAAGGAAGGGATTAAAAAATCAACATCTAATCTCCGAGCCAATGTAAATTTACATCTAAAAAGAATACTTGAGAAGTAGTATCCAATGTTTTATACTCAAGGATTATAGGCAGTCTAATGTACTTCATGAATTGTAATAAATAACAGACTGATATTACTTGTATGCTTAATAAAATATGAGTAGAATTTACTAGTAATTCTTGGAGAAATTATTGGAAAACAATAATTCAAATTTTAATGTATCTTAGATATACACAAAATTATAAATACCTGAGGGATATTATGATGCAAATTGGATCTCAGACTCTAAAGATTCTAAATCCACGAGTGATTATTTTACTATTTGAGGTGCTGCAGTATCTTGAAAATTCTCTAAAAAAATATATATTGCTAGATCTACTATGGAAGCAGAGTTTATTGCATTAGATAAAGTTGGAGAAGAAGCTGAATGGATTATACATATTTAGTAGAGTTAAGTCAAATTGGTCAACTTGTGCTACTGTCTGTATACATTGTGATATTATCAATCACAATTGCAAGGTCACAAGTAATTTGTTAATGGTAAGTCTAGACATATTCGTCCGTAGACACAATACCATTAACAATTTCTCTCTAATGGAGTTATTCTATGATTATTAAATCTAAGATAACATTGCAAATCCGCTAACAAAGGAGAGAATGGGACTAAAAGCTCTAGTCAAGAGAGTGCCATAGTGTAAACCCCACCTAGTTGACCTGGAGATCTTAATATCTAGGTTCCAAAAAGAAACTAAACAATGGTGTCCTCGGTGGTATAAAAACACAATGTGGTAAAAAAGGGTAAATCTTTTTTGCATACTTTCCTATGAAGTAACAGAATGCTGCCTGTATGAGAACAAATTAAGGCTAACCATAGTTTTTAATGACACTTGTAATCTTGGAATATTTAAGTGGGTATTGCAGAGTACTCTTACAAGATAATCACCTATGTGAGTGTGGCATTGGGGCTGTTCCTATAGAATTTGGGCTGAATTTTCCTATAGGCACTCAGAAAAATCATGTGTTGTTCAAGGTTCAAAATGAACACAACCATGAGAACCAAAAGTGTTCGGAAGGTTATCGTGTGTCACATTGTTGTCTTGATTTACACTCAAAGCTGGACAGTTCAAGGGCGCCATGTTCCACAAAAAAAAAAAAGAAGAAAAAAAACCACTACGGAAGATTCAAGGGCCGAAGCTACCTTTTCTGATGCATAATCTCTATTTCTCTCCTTTGATGTGCATGTCATGCATCTATACCCAATTAATTTCATTCATGTGGGGGATTGTTAATTTGGGTCAGATTTGAATTGAGAAATTATTTTTTTAAAATTGTAAGAAAAATTACATTTTCTTTTCCTGAATTTTTTTCTTCTTTTGCACTGATCCAACATTTAAGATTTATGCAAAATGGGGCCGAAGGAGTGCTTATGCCTCTCTAGAGGTGTGGACTATCCAGAAGTATCATACCTCTTCTAAGAGGTGCTATAACTTTATTTAACTCCTGATCATTCATCATTTAGGAGACAATTAAAAAATATAGATTGAAATGTTAAAAGTGCATACATCAATTTTGCAATTAGTATACATTTTAGAGATAGAGAAAATACTTAAGTTCCAACGCCGTGATCTTCTGATTGGAGTTCTACTATCAAAGATCGTGAATTTGTGTGTATCCTGAAGTTGTACGACATATTATCGAGTACTCAGTGCGGGTCTCAACGACTTAAGGACTCTGAATCTAATTCAAGGCCTCAGCATATCAAGTTTTTGTTCCTTAATTAATTTGTAAGTTGGCATTATTTACATTTAGGTTTTTATTCTGTTTTTCAAGATTCTACAATTTTTATTTGAAACTTTCTAATCATTTAACAGAAAAGAACCAATAAAATTTTTTCCAAAAAAGGTAATATCAACGTGAAGGTTGGCCTAAAAGGGAAAAACAAGATATTGGACAAGCAAGGCAGTGGTTGCGGGGTGAGGGGGCAGGCAGGCTGTAAGGAAAGCAGGCACTTGCAAAATGTTCCGTGCATCCTTGCCTATAAGCTTAATTGAGCATCTTTACTGCACCATGTTAGTGCCATCGTTAGTTTGAGATGGTTAATGATTTTTTTGCCAAGTCAGTGTTGTTTAATCAATTCTCCCAACTTAAATAACTTAAAAATTTATTATTAAAACAGTTTACAGTATTTTAAAATTGATGCCTTGTTTTTTTTTAAGTTATGGATGAAAATAAAACTTGAGTAAATTTATTCTAAAATCCGTTTTCAACGCACGGAAATTCTAAGGAAAATTATGTTTGGTCCCAATGAATTGAAAAGTTTGATAAATAGTTTTAAAATGATTGGATAACTTACAATTGAATTTAAAATATTTTAGTTTGATTAAAAAAACTCAAATGTTTTGGTAACGTTTCTGTTTTTTGTGTTTTTGTTTGTTTGTTAATTTTTGCTTTTTTTGTGTAATTTTTTGTAAAAAAAAAACGAAAGGATGTTTGTGTTCATTTTTTAAAAAAAGATTTAAAAATAAAAATATGTGTGAGTTTCACCTACTTTAAACTTATATAAAAAAAAGGGTGTTGTGTGGTGGAGGCGGGTGAGGTGGAGGTGGAGGTGGAGTGGAAGTGGTGGAGTGGTGGGAAGAGGAGAAGGTGGAGGTGGTGGTGGTGGTGGTGGTGGAGGTGAGAACGTGGTTGGAGGAGGAGGAGAGAGGAAGGTTGGTGGTGGAGGATGGCGGGGGGGTCGGTGGTTGGAGGAGGAGGAGGAGGTGGTGGGGGCGGAGGAGGTGGTGGTGGCGGAGGGACAGGTGGTGGGGGTAGAGGGGAGGTGGTGATGGTGGTGGTGGAGCAGGTAGAGGTGGTGGTTGAGGCTTTGTGGTGGAGGGTGGCGACGGCTGGGGTGGTGGTGGAGGAGGAGGCGGTGGTGGGAGGATGGGAGGGTAGTGGTGGTGGTGGTTGTGGTTGAGGGCGGTGGTGGAGTAGGAGGAGGCGATGGGTGGCGAAGGAGGAGGAGGTGGTGGTGATGGTGGTGGAGAGGAGGGCAGCAGTGGGTGGGGGGTGTGGTGGTCGGTGGAGAGGAGGAGGAGGTGGAGTGGTAAGTAGAGTGATGAATAATGGTGGAGGAGGAGGTGGTGGTGGGGAGGAGGAGGCCGGGGGTAGTGAGGAGGAGGAGGAGGAGGAGGTGGAGGTGGCGGTTGAAAACATTTGGACATAAAAACAATGTTAAATAAATTTGTAAACACAACAAAAATAACTTTTCGTGTTTTCACTATTTTCAAAATAGTGGAGAATGAAACTGTTAGCCTGTTTCATTATTTTTTGCAACGCAAACAAGTTTTTTATTTTCATTATAAAATTAAATAAAACAAAAATGAGAAAAACGAAAATTTAAACAGTTACACACGGATCACCTAAAAGTTAGGGAGAAATCTTGTTATATTTTTTCTGATACGAACCACGCCAAACACAACGTGACGGAAACTTGACACCAATCTGAAAAATAAATCCAAAACTTTTCAAGTTGATGGAAACGCGACCCGTGGGGCTTTAGCAAAAGAAAAAAACTTGGTATGATGAAGACGCCACAAACGAGGAATTGATGATCCGTTTGATAAGTCAGGTTTGAACGCCACAAGGAATTCCTTGATAAGTTCAGGATTCGTTTCTTGAAAGACACTCAAGAAAAATAAACGAAATCTCTATATGGTTTTTAGATTTTCCGAAATTGAGAGTTCAGCCCTTTTTATAGGCCTTACAAGATAAAAAATTCTAATCTAATCTTATCTTAATCTTTATCCTAATAAAATATAAATTCTAGCCAAATCAAGTTTCCTTAGAGATAAGTCAAATCTGATTTCGTGTTATCTCCAATCTAAGTCATAATTCTAACCAAAATATAACTAAGAAATACGAAATTAAAATCCTAATCTAATCTTCATAAAAGTATCTGGAATCTTGAAATTCTTGGACTTTGTAAACAACAATCCTGACTTGATTCTTTGCTAGTAAAACACACCCACATCGATGTAATCCCCCTTGCACATTGTTAGCAGGAGTGGAGTTCTCTCCCGAATCGAATTTGAGTAGTGTAAAACAGCCTTTGTTCACCCTCAGTACGTGAACATACTGTCTGTTGTGGTAGAAACTCTCCGGACTAAGTATAGCTCTTCTTTTGAATCTATAGCGCGCCTTTTGAGCTCTGTCACGGACCAATTGAGCTTTATCGGACCATGAGCCTTGATAGCCTTGATGTCTTCATCATTCTCCCCTCTGAGAAGGATTTCCCCTCAAATCTCACCTACAACAAAAGGACTCAAGTCAGTAACATTGAAAGTAGCACCTAACATTGTACTCATTGGTAACTCAAGTGTGTAAGATTATAATTGATCGTATCGGAGCACTTTGAAATGGGGGGGGGGCGGGGGGAACCATCTCCTGGGGGGGGCAGCAGCAACTTAGAAGTTTTGTACTAGAAAACCTTTCTTGTCTCATGTGTACCACACCCAATCACAGGCTCAAAAAACCAGCTGGGGACATTCCCTTTGTTGGCTTGCTGATATAGTGCTCGGTTCTCCTCTCTATATGAGTCGTTTGCCCTCTCATGGAGTTGCTCACAAAGTCGGCCTTATTTCGTACATCTAAATTTACATGCTCAGAAAAACAGGTACTAAAAGGTGATAAAATCCAAAGGAGTTAAAGGAACTTAAAATCAAAAGTGTGTGGAGACACAATTAAATGGGTGTATGAGAACTGTGTTAGCCGGATAGACATGTAACACAAGATTATTAAGCAAACTCAAACCATGTGGTAAACAATCCTCCAAGTCTTAATGTCTTACTAATGACAGCCAGTTTCTAACAAAGTGGATAAAGGCATATGACTACTTTCTCAGTCTGTCATCAGTTTGAGGATGACAAGTAGTAGAGAACAATAGTTTTGTTCCTAATTTATCCCAAAAGGTTTTACAAAAAGAGCCTCAAGATTTTAGCATCCCGATCAGAAACAATGTCTAGACATACCAGTAATCTCACAATCCTCCCTTAAAGAACAAATCTGTTTTAAATGGAGGCATCGTCTGTATTGTGACAAGGAATTAGAAAATGATGTCATCTTGAAAATCGATCTACAACTACAAAGATGCTCTCCAGTTTTGTACTTCTTCTTCCCTTTAAACATTGCAAGCGTAAGCTCGTGCGGCAACCGTAAACAAAGCATTCGCCAGAATTTGCACCAAACACTCCTCACTCCCAGAGTATCCTCCCAAAGGGTGGCATCTCATCACAATCAGGATCTCATCCTCAGATTCAAAAATTCACCATTCGACCGGATCACCATAAACTTGCGTGTTTGGACCATTGGCTAGTAGTGTCTTCTTCCCTGACATTTGACTAGCATAAGTAATCTCACTTAGAATGAGTCGAAGATAGGGCGGGTTGACTGAGAAGCGGTGTTGGTCGGGTGGCATTTTTGGGACTCGAATTTAGCCTTTAGAAGTGGAAGAGTTTTCTTCTTTTTTGGGGTTTAATTCGACATCCAAGGTGCTGAACTAAAAGTTTTTGTGGGTTGATGTGACTGTTTTGGCCGTGTACCACCCTTCTGAAGTTTGCCTCTACACATTGATTGCCTATTGCACTAAATCTTCTTCCACATAATGGTTATCGCGATCGTGTTAGCATCTCTCTTTTAAACATTCAAAAATTCTAGCCATTGTCATCTCCCGGTCATCCTCCATATTGGCGTTCTAATTATAGCCATCTCCATCCTTTATAATACAGTCAACGCCCCGGTTACTTAATAGAGGCTTGAGCTTTACGTAGAGAGATCCCGCTAGTAGTGACGTTGTACAAATCGCGTTTCATGACTCTCTTCATCTCATCCAAGTTCAATAGGCTGTTCTCCATGTAGCCTCCTATGATGCCAAAATTGATCCCACCACACAATAGCATAATTAGTAAATTCGATTGCGGCAAGCTTTACCTTCTTTAGTTCTGAGTAATTGTGACAAGCGAAAATCAACTCCATCTTCTTTTCCCACTCGAGGTATGCTTCGGGGATCACTTTTCCTTGAAAGTAGGAATCTTCATCTTGATATTCCCTAGGTTGTGATCAAACCCGTTTTAGCCTCCTCTATCTCTGCCATATCTCCTATGGCTGACCCACTGACATCCTATCTATCTCATCCTCTACACTGTCCCCTTCAAACTCATCCAAATCTTCCAATTCTCTTGGTGCATCTACCACCTCCCTTATGGACATTTGGAGCAAGTGGTGGCTGCCCCCGTTGGGTTCCCTCTTCTATCCTATCCAACCCTCTCGTGTATATACTCTAACTCCTCTCATCATTCGTCTCATCTCATCTCATTAATGCTTGCGTTGTAGAGATTCAGACAGCTTGTAGTGGAATTCTTCTTTGTGCTTTCTCTTGATTTCGAGATATGATTGAGATCTTGGCAAAACAAGATTAGAATAATATGGGAAAGACCTCACTACACTCCCTTATGTGTTTTACTCGAAGGATGATACACCGATTTCTGATCGTGTTCGCTCAATAATTTTCGATTTACCCTCTATATTCTTCCACCACTTTGCCTTTCCAATCGTATTCTTCTTTAGTCCTTTCAAAGGCTAAACCACGAACTAACAAAAAGGATTCAAGTAGCAAATTCAAGACAAGAACAAACCAAACGAATTAGATCTCCTTTAAGGCAATCATTCTTCGACTTTTTTTTTTTTGACTCTACGTGATGCAAACGAATTCAAAGAGTTAATCCAATACAAGAACCCAATAAACGAAACCGAAACTTAATCAAGAACGAAGATAGATAAGGGAGCAATCTAACCAATTTTTTTTACTCTAACTTGATGTGCTTCGGAATTCAAAAGAAAAACCCAAACAAAAACCAACGCAAACTCAATCAAGAACGAAGATAAAGGAGAGCAATCTAACCAATTTTTTTTACTCTAACTTGATGCAGTTGAATTCAAAGAACAACCCAAAACGAGGAACCCAACAAATTGAATGAAATCTCAATCAAGAATGAAGATAAAGGGAGCAATCTAACAATTTTTTTTTTGAATCTGCACCTTAAGGACTCGATTTGTAAGAAAAAATCAAAAAGATTTGGGCCTGCCAAGCAAGAAAAAAAAATGACATAAGGAAAACGTAGGGATGATACCAAACTGATACGAACCACGCCAACAACTGACGAACCCGACACCAAATATGAAAATAAACCCAAACTCTTTCAAGTGATGGAAACCGCGACCCGTGCTTAGACCAAAGCAAAAACCTTGGTATGATGAAGAGCACAAACGGGAATGGATGATCGTTTGATAAGTCAGGTTTGAATGCCACAAGATTCCTTGATACGTTCAGATTAGTTCCTTGAAGACTCCAAGTAAGATCATTAAACGAAATCTCTCTATGTTTTTATTGATTTTTCGAAATTGATAGTTCAGCATTTTTAGAGGCCTTACAAAGATAAAAATTCTAATCTATCTTATCTCTAATCTTATCCTAATAAAAACTAAGCAAATTCAAGTTTCCCCTGGAGATAAGTCAAATCTGATCTTATCTCCATCTAATCTACTCTTAATCAAATCTATCTAAGAATAGAAATTAAAATCCTATCTGAATTTCAATAACTTAATCTTGAATCTTGAATTCTTGGGACTGTTAAACACACCTGACTTGATCTTTCTAGTAAACACACCCACATCAGATTGTAATCCCCCTTGCACCTGATAGCGGAGTTGGTTCCTCCCGGAGTAAATTTGAGTAGTTTAAAACCAGCCTTGTTCACCCTCAGTAGTGAAACATAGACTTTCTGTTGTTGTAGAAATCTCAGGACATAAAGTATTAGCTCTTGCTGTGAATCTCTTAGCTCGAGCTTCGTCCCGGACCAAATTGGAGCTTGTTGGAATCGGAACATGAGCTTGATAGCCTTGATGTTTCATCATTTTCTCTAATGAGCTATTAACAGATAAATTAAAGTATATCCTAAAGTGTTCCAATTATGACAACATTTTAACAAGGAAGAGATACGGGACAGATAGAGAAAGAGAGAGAGAAACACGAAATAGAGGGAAAGTGTTGACCTTCAATAATTGAGGTGGAAAATGATTAGGTGTATCCAATATTTATTAAATCTTAATTTGAAAAACCCATGTGACCACTAACTCACAAAAATTCATTAACTCACAAAATTGGATCCTATTTTTATTATTTTTTATCAATACGCACAAATTAACATTACAATGGAAGTGCTATTAAACTAGTTCAAGGCTGTGGTCTTAAGGACAGCTTGTCGCAGGTTTCAATTTGATTGCTTCGAGTGGTTTATGATAGATTATATAGCGTACTAGTAATTGTTCTTGCTCACAATTATTACGAAAAAAATAAATCACTCTTGGTGACTTCATTAGAATTTTAAACATAAAAAACAGAAGATATGAAAGTCAGATGAGAAGATATCATATTATAATCGAGGACTTAGTTTGAATCCAAAAATCACTCCGCTTATCCGGCCATGAATCAATTTAAGTTGATCCTACGGCTCAGATTTCATCTAAAATTATTTTTTTTCCTGCCCCAAAAACATCACATCCTTATCTAATGGCTGAGATTGATTCATTTAAGCATACGGTCAAGAGTGAAGCTCTCCTCCCAGCCACTCTCTCCCACCCACACGCCATGCTCTCACACGCCAACCTTGTCTCTCTGTCCACTCTCTCACCCGGTCAAGAATGAGGCTCCAAGCCACCAGCTCTCAAATCACAGCTGAGGGTAGTTGCCCCTCGCTAACTCCTCAGACCTTACATGTCTTCTTTATCCCCCTCTCTCTCTTCTCTGCCCTCTATCTCTCTTAAACCATGAGCCCACAGTGAACCCACCCAGCATCGGCCATTTTTTGCGGCCTCCGTGACTCGGTTGAGTTTAGGGTTTTAGTATAGATTCTAGTTTTATCGATTCTGATAGTTGTTTGCACAATTCTTGTGGTCTTTTGTGGTATGTTGATGTCATTCACTTTGTGGAATTTCTTTCGATTTGTTGCTCAGGATAGTGTCTTTAGGAGACTCGTGCCGATTCGATGCCGTCGGTGCAAAAGACAGGCTCCACTGCGTGATGCTGGAGGTGGTAATAAATTTTGGTTGTCACTGAGGTTTTTTTGTGTGTGTTGTGTGTGCATACTTTGGTCTTTGGGGCTTAGGCTTGTTGTTTGATGATTTATGTGTGTAGAGATATGGGAAAGATAGGTGTATGATGCAACTGGCCAAATGTCTTACGGGTATAAACCAACGGACTTGAGAAGTCGAGATGGTTTCCTGCTTTGGGATGGAGTTGGAGGCGGGGAGTGTTCTGGTATGTACGAATTGGAGAAATGGGTTTAATTTTGTGTTTATGGCTTAAATTTGTGGGTTTAAGGTTAAATTTCTGGCATTTTCTCAAAATCTAATTTTAAATTCTTCCATCTGAAAACATCGTTTAAATTGTGCGTTTATGGTTAAATATAGTGCTTATTTTTGATGGGTTGGGTTAATTTTTGTCATTGAAGATAGGTTTTGGTTCTGCTATTGTGACCCACCCATTTCATATTACATTATTTTTTTGGTTTGAATAGATTTTTGTTTTCATTTTTTGGGTTTATTAATGAGGGTACCAAAATAATGCGTTAGTGAACTCTTACTATGGCGGTGAGGCCTAAAAGAGAATGCCGTTGTTTGATGATATGTTTTGGTGTTTGTGTAGAGTGCGAAAAAAGTTGAAAAGTTTTGTGCGAAGTCAATGCCATTCGGCTCTCATGAAGCACAACCAAAAGCAGGTATTCTTGAAATGCAATAGTGTTAGTTGATTTGGCTTTGGATATCTGAAATTGCAATTAGTAGGCTAATTCCTTGGATTTTGTTCATAGTTAGTTTGAAAGAGAATTATATATCTGAAAGTATTTTTTTGGTTAATATATGATTTTTTTGTTGGGAAGTTGAGTGTCATTTGCCACACTTTAGCCATTACCACTGAGATATAAATGTATATATCAAGCATTATTGGGGCCTTTAATTAGCCTTCAAGTTGCTTGACACACAGATCCTCAATCTGTTTCAATTTTTATTTTTTATTTCTATGTCTATTTTCAGTTTAAGTTTTATGTATGTTCTCTGTTTTTTTCTATTTCTGCTCTATTTCTGTTTTCACTATAGTGTTCGGAGATACTTCCCTTCATTTTCCATTGGACAGTTTGCGTTGATTCTCATTTCACATATATATCAAGGTGTAATATCCCCACCAAATTAATTTGCAAGTTCAGTATTTATTAGTAGTTTATCTCTATGCTTTGGTTCATGCCATCAGTTTATATGTTCTGTTTCCATTTTTCAGGAGTAGTCGTGTCTTTGGAGTGATGTGTACTCCTCATTTCAGTAACTAACTGATAGTCACGTTTCAGGTATCTACTATTTCAGAAAGCCATGTCCAAAATATATAGTGATTTTTCAAAAGCCCTCCACTTCTGACATAAAAAGGATATAATGATGATGATGTCTTTATCAAAAAGGAATTGTTGCAAAGGAAAAAGGTGTGATGTAATTGAGGTCAGGTTGCTAAACTAGGAAAATACATTTTTTTATGTATGATAGTTGCTAAATCTATTTGGGTTCTGTGAAGCTCCTGCAAAAACTCCCTATATATTATATGCATTATTGATATATATATATATACGGTTTGTTAGTAGGAATGAATTTGAAATTATTTTAAGATTTGTCTTTGAAGCCTTCCTGCAGGTTTTGTTTTGTTCTTTTAAAAAATTTGAGTTTTTTTTAAAAATTGGTATAAGTTTGTTCGGGTTCAGATTGTGCCCTAATAATGGAGTATAATTTATTTTAATTTTGGGTGGAGAATTGATAGGTCAATTTTTAACTCATTTGCTGAGGCTTTTGGTTTTTCTAGGTTGATTCAGTGTTGTTGGGATAATTATTGATTTCTATTTTGCTGCAACTGTATATTATTTGTGAAGGGACAATCAAATGGGCCTTGATTTGCTGGTATTGTTGTAGTTTGTTGATAGTTGTATTAATGATGGGATTTTTTTAAACTCGGTGCCGACGGAGGACAAGAACAGAACCGTACCGATTTGCTGTTCTGGCCGCTAAAGGTTCAGTTCCCGTTTCCTTTAACTCCACTAATTCTTTCTTTTATTTTGATAAGTATTGGATTCCAAATACACGCGCTTTTGTATTTTTGTGCCGTTTGGTTGCTGAGAAAAAAAAAAAATTTAGTGATAGAAATGAAATTAGAAATTTGACTTAGATATCTTTTTATCACGGGCCCTATAAAAAACTGATAAAAAGTATACGTAGTTTAGAACCGATTATTGGTTGTCTAGGGGGGTTAGATTTAGATTGGGGAAACCTTGACATTAAATACATTATGCAGAGGCTGTCCTAAGGCTCAAGTTAGTACTTAATAGGTTAATTTTTAACTGTTAACCAGTGACCCCCTATTTTAATTTTTGAGGAGTACCATTACTGTATCTGCCTCTTCTGGAGATGAAGATTCCATTTGATCATATATTTTGGTGCCCCAGATGGGGATAGTGATCGATATGGATTTCTATGGATGGGCATTTGTTAGATGTGGTTTTGATCGTGTATTACTTGATTTTAGGTTTACTAATACATATAATATGCCTCGGCGAAGGCAATGTATATTTTTTTTTGAACTGATAGAAATTGTTGTGTGGTGAGCTTGATACAAAACTGTCTCGTGTGCGCAGGCTGTGGATGTACTTCAGACCTGGGTTTCAAACTTTTCATTTTTTATTCTTCAGGTTTCTCAAAGATCATATATTCATGATTAATGTGCCTACTGCGATCATGCCATATCTATAACAAAGGCTGAAGATTGTACTTATTATATTTTGTGTTCCTTTTCACTGAAAATTTATAAAACTGCTTTCAACAGATATCATGAGACCTATAAAAATTGAAAGATGGGGTTAGTTCTGGTATCCATCATGTGTTCCTTCTTAAAAAATGTTATGCTCTCTCTCTGGTGGGGGGGGGGGGGGTGAGTCAACTCCTAAATCTTCAGACCATAGCGCTTAACCTCATTTAGGGGATCGGGCTGGGAAATGATCCGGGGGGGGGTGGGGGAACTCGGATGGGAGGGTTGGGGTGGGTAGTGTGATTTATATTATAGATCTTGGATTATTTGATTTAATTAAGCTACATTATGATTTTGGGATTATTGGAGGTTTTTTGTCACGGATTGTGTTTATGGCGATTTAGAGTTTGAGGAGGGGAGTATATAGTTAGGATTACATAATTTCAATGTTGGTTGTTGGTTCTTCTTTTTATTTAATCAAGTGTTTTCTCTTTATTTTTGTGAATTTGAGAGATTGAGATTTAGGTATTGTAGGATTTTTTTTTGTAGTTTCAATGCCAGTAGTGGTTACTGTGGTTAAGAAGTATTAATTTTGGATTTTTTCAAAACTTTTTTTATGTACATTATTTGTAATTTAGGGACTCGAAAAAGGGACTGCTGATCAATAAGAAGTGGTTGGTTACTTGTTCAAAATTCTTATTCTTGATTCTTTATAGAGTGCAAATATAAGTATGTTATGAGTTTTTTTTTTGCGTAGTGCCTGTGGGCAACGGGGCCATACTAGTCTATATTATAAATCACAATTACGTTGAATTCAAAATCATCTCGCGCTATTCTACGGCTGAAATTAATTGATTGATCCAAGGCTCAGATTTCCCTCAAATTATTTTTTACCGCCTCAAAAATACAATTTTCACTCTCTCTCCTCCCATAACTTCACTTTCTCTATCCATCATAACTCTCACTCTCTTTCTTCCCGTCACTTTCACATTCAATCATTTTATACTTTTTTTAATACCCCTTTATTCTTTTTTTTTTACTTTAAATTTCGATTTTAATAAAATTTTATAACCCTTTTATTTCTTTGTCTTTTTGAATACCTCTGATTCTTTTTTTTTTATTTTCACTTCTGAATTTTTATATAAAAAAAATTATGATAAAATTTTATAATTTCTTTTATTCCCACCTTATTTTTTTATAAAAAAAAAAATTATGAATCAAGATTTTTAATTTTTTTTTTAAATTTCGGTGGGTTGATAGTTATTTGTTATTTGTGCATTTGACGGTCTTTTTTTAATATCCAATGATTTTATTTTTTGACTTTCACTTTTGAATTTTTATATAAAAACTATATAATTATTTTGGAGGAGGATTGATTAGAAGTTATTTCTCATGTAATGTTGAATTTACTACTGTAGGATACGTTAAGAGTTATTATTTTTCTTATGTATTTTTATGATAAATCAAACACTAAAAATATTTTATTAATTTTCACAAGAATAGTTTTTTCAAATAACAATATTATAACATCACGCCATCAAATTTTTAAAAAAATATTAAAAATTTTGATCCATATTTTTTTTTATTTTATAAAAAACACAAGGTGGGATTAAAAAAATAAAAATTTTATCATATCTTTTTTATATAACAATTTGAAAGTAAAAGTAAAAATAAAATAATATAATTAAGGGTATTAAAATAAAAAAATAAAGTGTTTATAAAATTTTTTTCAGAAGTGAAGTAAAAAAAAAAAAAACAGGAATCAAGGGGTATTAAAAACAAAATAAAAGGGTTGAAATGACGAAATTATAGTTGAGAAAGAATGGGGTAAAATAGTCAAAAAAACGTCACATCAAGGGGTTAGGGGTTGTCAGGGGTAAACAAAATCACTCCTCTATGTTAGTTTTAGATTAGATGTTAGTTTTCTGAGAAAGTAAATAGAAGTTACCATTATTTGTGATATTTTTTATTTTTATTTTATTTGTTCTTCTGCATGAAATCTCAATTTTTTAAAATAGATTTTTAGTATGTTATTTTTTCACGCGTAGTGCCCGTGGGCACGGGCAATTACTAGTATTGCTATAAAATAGAGAAAATATTACTAATTTGGAGAAATGAGAAAAAAATGGGTGTTTTAATTTTTTTGTGTGTTGGACCTACTAAAAAATGATCCAATTGCTAAAAAATAGTACACACCTCTGAGAGTGTTTTGGGGGTGGGGGCCAAATAGGCGATGCCACAACCTATGTAGCTCTACATAGATTGGGGAGATAATTTTGACATTCAAAATAAATGTTTCTTATATTATATAATATGTTATGCATAAAAAAAAATTGACCTAATAGTTGGGTATGCGATTCATCATATTTCATCTAAGTAAGGTTGGGTAGGTCGAATTGACCTATCCACTTTACATTAGATTAGGGCTGGTTTGGTTCTGAGGATATGGAGGAGATAAATTTTAGAGGGGGATAAATTTGAGAAGAGAGATAAATTTTGAGGGAGCTAACTTTTAACATTTGTTTGGATACTTTTTAGGAAGAATGTGGTTTTTTTTGGGAAATAGGGTGGAGGAGTAAGAAAGAAAAATATATAGGAGAAACAAAATATAAAATATTAGATTTAAAAATATATATTTTATTTTTATATATATTATATAAGAAAAATTATACATTTTATTCCTTTATATATTTTTTTCTTATCCCCACCCCTTATCCCCCCGGATAACTTTTATGTTAGGGGTCAGGCCACCCCAAAATTATCCACTTCATCCACCTACTTCGGAATAAAATTATCCGGGGGCATAAATTATCCTCCCCCATATCTGGTAGCCAAACGACTCAAGGGTAAAAATTATCACGGGGGAAAAATTATCCCCCGCCTAATCCCCGGTAGCCAACGGCCCCTTAGGTTATTATCCGTCGCATAGTCGCTTAACTTTTTTGAATTTGAATTTGGCCAGTTTTACTAGCTCTCGTCCACTTTTTGATCCGTTAAGACTAATACCCTTTGAACTCAAGAATAGACTTATATTCAGTAAACGCCTTGAATCACCGGTCCAACCGTTCGAACTGGTGCCGGGTTACTAAACTCGACCGGCTCTCTCTTACTTTTTGTGAAAAGGTTTGTGTTGAGAGGGAGTTGAATTTAAGACCTCAAATATAATATGTGGCATAACTTATCAGCTAATCTATACATATTTTATAACTTTCATTATATATTATAATATATATTATGTCTTTTCTTATGTTTTTTAGCTTTTACGCGTTTATTTATATATATTTTTTCAACTTTTCTTCTTTGACTTTTTAACTTTTTACTAAGGTACGATTTTCAAAATATGGTCTTAAAGCAATTGACGGTATCTTTTTGTTTTCGAAATGACTTTTGTTGTTCAATTTTCTAAGAGAAACATATATATTAAAATCCACAAATCTATAATTTGTCATTAAAATGGTTTGATCTATCAAGATGGGTCCCACCAACAAAACCTGCATGGTGCTATCTACAAATAGAAGCTTGGATCCCCCTAATAGACTTGTACCATCAAGTTCAAGAACTGAATTAAAAATTGATCGATTGGATCATTCATTGGTTTACATACAGCAATGCTATAGTGAGTAAATCTATATACAATCACAACTATACGCTTGAAAATCCAA
>CM018901.1:11156035-11161035 GCA_009663005.1 Actinidia chinensis
GAAAGTGGTGGGTGTCAAATTAAGTAACTGGCAACATGCTCACTGCCAAGGGCGGAGACACAATAAGGTGTAGGGTCAATTGACCTTATTTTAAAAAAAATTAAACTATCATTTCATAAAAGAAATTATACTATCACTCTAATAGAAAAAAATATACTATCAGTATAATTTTGACCATATCTAAAAAAAATTACATTATTATCCTATAATTATATCTAATTTTATAATTTTTTTGAAGATTTGCATGCAATTAAAATTGTAAATACATGACTTTTATAAACTTCATCAATTGTCGTCAAGAACTCTTTTTTCTCATCTTAATAGTTAATTTTGAGGTCATATTGATAAGATTATTTATAAAAAAAAAAATAGTTCGATTGAATATTAGTAATCACACAATCAAAGTATATTAGTCTCAAAGAAATGAATGGCCTACCAATAGTTATTGATATTCGGATGAGATGTCATTTACACAAATAGTCTCCTCAAAAATTTATAGAGTGTGAATGACCGAATCATCAGGGCGATCAGCTCATATCGAGCAAATTTAAATATTAAACTTTAATAGACTTGTAAACAAATAAATAAATAGAAAGTTTACCATTGATCCTATAGTAAATTTAAGGCAAGTTTTTTACTTTAGTCTCGAGATTCATTTAACAATTAGATTTCTCCAATTTTTAGTCAATTTCAATGCAACCCTTTCATTTAAATTCATTAAAAATGCTAAATTTAATTACCATGAATTTTATTTAGTTTTGATGTTCATCAAATTTTTAACGAATGTAGATAGAGGTACCACAATGAAATTGATAGAAACTATACGGGTACTAATTTTTTAAATTTGACTTTACAAAGACCAAACCAAAATAAAACTTTTTCTAATTACGCGAGAGTTGGAGACCAACGGTAAGTTTAACCTAACTGAATAAAATTGAAGTAGCAGCTGTCAACATCCCAAACCACATTACTATACTCCAGCTGTCAACAGCCCAAACCACGTTACTAACTCAGGCTGTTTGACACTAGTTTTTTATTTAATTTTTTTTGATTTTTTTATTTAAAATCAATAAAAAAATCAATTAAAGTTTTTTTTTTGGCTTAGTTTTAAATAAAGTAAAATTACAAAAATAAAAGATAAAAAATCTTGATATTTTTAATAAAAAATTAAAAAAAACTTAATTTTTAAGTATTACTAAACGGAGCATCAGTGTTAAAATAACCTCCTCCAAACATATATCTCTACCTCCTCAGGGCCTAGTTCTGTAGAGACAGAAACTGAGAGCGCGCGACGAATTTGTAGGGTGTTTCAGGAAGTTTACCCTAACTAAATAAAATTGGAGTACCCAGCTGTCAACAGCCCAAAACACATTAATGTACTCCAGCTGTCAACATCCAAACCCTAACTCGGTGTTAAAAACGCTCCCAAACATTAAAAAAATGAGTACTGATCAGACGGATTTGAATCCGTGGTATTACTACGGACTGACTTACGTGGCATTATCACATCCACTCATTTTGGAGATGGATGGGACAACTTATATATTTATTTTTTAAAAAATTTCATATACCCCAAATGAATGAATGTAGTGCTGTAACGTAGGTAAACCGTGATAATACTACAGACTCAAGTCCGTCTCATCCGTACTTAAAAAAATATATCTGCTTCCACAGGAACGATTTTTGTAGGCCTCGTTTGTTTATTGGATTGAATAAGGATCCCCAGACTAATAGTCTTCGGACTACTTGGTCCGGATTAATATGCTCCGGACTACTTGGACTAATGAGGGTAAAAAAGTAATTTCATCTCTAGGTTTAGTTCCAGACAAGGAGTCCTACCCTCCCTCCCGGGATAGCATAGTCCCGCATATGCGGGATTATTTGTTTGATCAGACTACTTGTCCGGGACTATTTTTTATAAACAAACGTGGGATTGGACAACGAATCCAGTCCAGTCCCGCTTAGTCCGGGCAGTCTAGACTCTAGGGCCTCGTTTGTTTGCCGGACTGGATAAGGAGTCTCCGAATTAATAGTCTCCGGACTACTTGGCCCCGGATATAATGTCGGATTTAATCTATCGTGTAGCAGTTTGTTTTGTTTCGGACAAAACTCTGGATAAGTGGTAGTGCAGTCTTGTCCCATGTGCGTTTGTCAAGCAATCGGACTGGACAAATGAAGGAAATGACCAACATACCCTTCACATTAATTTTACTAATTTTTCCTCAAACATATTGGACAATTACTCTCTCTCCTCTCTTTTTCCTTTTTTTTGTTTGTTCTTTTTTGATTAGTTTTTTTAATAGATTTTTTTATTTTTTATTAAATATATTTTTTTTATCAGTTTTATTTATCTTTGGATAAATAAGTTTTTTTTTAAATTAACCGTTTTTCTAAAAAAAATATTTTTTGAAAAACATTTAATAAAAAATATATAAAAAAATAATTTTGAAATATAGATTTTATTGAAAAAAGTTTTCAGAAAATATAATAATTTTTCTTTATAGTATTTATTTATATTTTTCACTAATATAAATAATATTTTTAATATTAGTGATATTTTTAACTATTTTGATTAAAATTTTAAATTTTTTTGATTTCTCTTAACGAGATAAGAATGAAAATATAATTTTTTTTATTTAATTTTTGAAAATAATTTATAAAATTATTATTCTGAAAAAAAAAAATTATTTTTAAAAAAATAACTTTATTTTTAAAAAATTATATTTTCTAAAAATTGTTCTCAATAAACTATATATTTTAAAATTATTTTGTTTAATATTTTTTTTTGATTAAATATTTTTTAAAAAATTATTTTTTCAGAAAAAACGGTTAATTTTAAAAAAAAGGCTTGTTTATCTAAAAACAACTGATAAAGAAAATAATTTAATAAAAAAATAAAAAAATTATTAAAAAAAACTAAGAAAAAAAAGAAAAGAAAAAAAAATGAAAGAGAGATGTGAGAGAGGAGAGAGAGAAGGGAGAGAGAGAAATTATTCAATATGTATAAGGGTAAATTAGTAATTTTATATATTTTTTTAACTTAGGCTTAGTCGATGAACTAATAGTCCCACCTCCCAGGGACATGATAGTTCCATATATGCAGGACTATTAGTTTGTTCGAATTATTTGTCTGAAGTCATTTTATATAAATAAATATAGAACTAGATTGGACTCATCCGGCCAAACAATCATGGCCCAGAGACAGAAACTGGGTTACTGGGAGAGGGAGAGGGAGAGGGAGAGGGATTTTTTTTTTTTTTCAGGGGCGTCTTGTCCGTGAACCAATCGACGCCGACTCAGCCCAAACCCACCACCACAACAATCAACGATCAATTTAGAGAGAGAAGCAGGAACGATCAATCCACAAGGTTTTTTCAGCGGCTCCGAAGTTGTAGGGTTTTCCAAGAGTGGTCCTATCAATTTCAGATGGAAGAGTCTTCATTCGATGATTAGTGGTAGTTCTGACTTTTCTTGTGAATTCAAAATGGTATGTGCCCTTTGAACTTATTCCTTTTCTTTTGCTGATCCTCACTTTCCTTATGGCATAAGTTGACTGTGTGGTTCCAAAATTTTGTCTGATTTTGATGTATTTTTGTTGGTAATTAAAATATTCTTGTATTCGTGGTGGTGAGGAATGTAATCTTTGATTTATCTTATGATGCACTAGAATTATTCAATCTCCTCGTTTTCTTTGTTAATGTTTGCGATTTCAGATGGAAGATTTTGATCTAGGGCTTTTCTTGTGAATCCAAAATGGCATGTGACCTTTGACCTCATTCCTTTTCATTTTTACTGGAATTTCCTGCTCCTCTTTACTGATCTGAATGTCATAAGTTGAGAGTGTGATCCAAATTTTTGCCTTCTGTTGTTGGTTCCTATGAGTGGTAATTTAAAATATTCTTGTTGAAGAAATCTTTGATAAATTCTTTTTGTTGGCTCCTATGAGCGGTAGTTTTAGAATATTTTTTGTATTTCTTGTTGAAGAATCTAGAAATTTAAAATTTATGGCCAGGCTTTTTACTTCAAATGGTTTTCATAATATTTGATCTCTCTTATTCTGTAGTAGTAAGAGCGGACAATTTGAGTTCTTGGTATGAGTGGGGCAATCTGCGTTTTGGGGAAAAAGAAAAGAAATATCACACAATAAGAAAGAGACAAGATTTTAGCATATAATACTACGATAGGTTGCTGAATGAGACATGCTTGAAAATATGACTTAATTGAAGAGAAGTAGATTTTTTGTTTATTTTATTTTTTATTTTTTACATTTTTAGATATTATTTTACGCTGCGAAAAAAGCAAAAGATAAAAGTGGGTTGATAATACAATTTGTAACTAGTTTGTTTGCACTGGAATTTGTTTTGCATAGAGAAGATGATTGCACTGGAATTTGTTTAGAAAAATTCTGGTGGAGATCATTTGATAGTGTAAGAACCTCCTAAAATGTGTGAGGACTTAACATCATGTACCTGCACGATGTGGTACTCAAATTCTTCCTCCCACTATACATTACTTATTTGCACAAATAACAGCAACTTGAGTTTTTTTACAAGCTTATATTTATCCTATTTTTATAGAACCTACAATAATCTTGGATCTTAAGTCCTTTATCCTTATGCATATTCAGTGACCAAGAAGCAACGATATTGATGTTAAATTGAAATCAAAATACACTTAAGAAGATTTCAGTTAATTGATTTTGTGTATCACAGGACGTGAAATATGTAATAAAGCAGATATTTTGGAAAACAATATTTATGCAATATGTTAATTGTCTAGTTTACGCCCAACATTAGCTATTTGTGAAAACAATATTTATGCAATATGTTAATCGTCTAGTTTACACCCAACAATAATGTTGGAGCTAAAGTTCAGCATTCACTCAAACTTAAAATGAATGCTGAACAATCTGACCTGGATCTCATTGAACCTTCTTTAATGTAGTCTTATTTTTGGCATTTTAATGATTATATGTACTCAACTTTATTCTGCCTCTGGAC
>CM018901.1:11181575-11184075 GCA_009663005.1 Actinidia chinensis
TTGAGTGTCCCAAAATATATGTTGTATTAAAAAACTCAACAAATAAAATATATAATTTTCTTTTCTTATGATTTTTTATATATTAATAATCATTATAGGAATAAATTTGAAAAGATAATACAAATCAAATGTAATAATTATGTCCTCTCAAAAAAATTAATTTTTCACAAGGGGACTTCAATATGGGACGGAGGCTACTGCAAAACAAAATTTTACAAATTTAAAATTAGATATGAAAACTATGTTCATCTACATAATGCTCGTAAGGCTAGCGGAATCAATTAGTTTTCAAGAAAAAAACATGAAAACAACTCTTGCTACGTGGCCGCCACGTCATAGTCGCGTCGTACCTAGGCGATACAAAGACGTAGACGGGAGTCCCAACGGTGCACACGAGCATAGCGATGCTTGTCGGCACATATGTACGATTGGACAGCCTAAAACCCCGGCGCGGAGATTCATGGCAGCAGGGAGGATAACCAACCTCTCCGCGCGAATAAGGATTAGGTGAACTGCCCGACTGGCTAACACGCCCGTTGGCGTGTCAAGGAACCTGTCGAGCTGAACTATATAAGTAGAGGTCACTGTAGAGGGTGAGAACTTTTGGGGGGCTCTCTCTCTCTCTTTTTCTCTCTCTGAGATACTTAACACAATATTCCGGTCATCTAATTTGACCGTCGGAGAGCCGTTTTTCGGAAATAACTCCGGCGGTCGGACTCATCGTTGTTTGTGTGCAGTTACTGAAGTCGATCGTCCAGCTTGGTGTCCAGCTTTGTGGAGGCCAAGGGAAGGGCAAGAGAAGAACTCATAGTGGGTGTCTACTCTCGATTTTCGCATTGTAAACTTATTCCCACACATAACATATGATGTTCCGGCTAAAACAAATTCTTTCCTCACTCTGCAAACACCACCCAACTTCTCTCTCCTCTTCCCATGTTCCACCGCCTCACTATATATTGACAATAAACTCCTCTATGCCTCACCCCTGCCACACCTTATCCCGATTGGGGTGAATATTCATATACTTTCACGGGATGGTGTGTGGATGAAGAGAAAATATGATTTTTTAGGGGAATGAGGCAGAAATAATTTTGCATGTCTCCGCCTCGATATTCTCCCCAACTTCACTCCGCTAAAATAATATATATTTTATTTATTATATTTTATATTATTTAATATATATTTTCTATTATTTATTAATAAAAAATCTAAAAATATATAAAGATATAAACAATTAGATTTTTTTATTAAGTAAAAGTTATTTATTGTTTATTATATTAATTTTTCTCCTTGTTTTTATATTAAAGTAAGTAATTTGTAATTGATGAAGGAAAAAAAGAAAAAGAAAAACGGAGATGGGGTGATAAAATTCGATTCTCGTAGGGAATGAAAAAAAATGGTCAATTTAATTTCCGTCGGGGATCGGAGAGGAAATGAAAATACATATTGATAACGGGAAGAGAATGAGATTTCCAACATTCGCTTCAAATTCGCTCCGGTGCCATCCCTACGCTTCACCCACCAAAAACAAATTCTTTCCCCTCTCTCTCCAAACACCACTCAACTTCTGGCTCCTCTTCCCATCTTCAACCGCCTCTATCCTCCACTCCCCCTGCCTCCGACTCCCTCCAACCTCACCCAAGAGTGGAGTCAAGATTTTAGATCAGGGGAGTTAAAGTGCAAAAAAATAAAACTGAAGTAAATTTTATAATTTTTTTAAAAATGAGGGAGGCTATAGCCCTTGCTTGACCCTTGCTGGGTCTGCCCTTAGCTCCACCCCCACAAAGCACCACCCACCATCACCTCTCCATCCCTCCAAAAAACAGTCCCAAGCCTCTTTGCCGCACATCCCTGTCCCCTTAAGCACACTCTTCGCTCTCTAAATTGCAAGACTCTAGAAATTCATCTTATAAAATAAGGACCCAAAACCCAGTATTTCACACAATGAAGTCGTGATTGTAGTGGAGCTTTCGCAGAAAGCCTTAATTCGAAGTCAATTTTGAGTCAATTTCTTTTCAAAACCCTAAAATCTGTTCAAATTCGCATTGTCTTCCAACACTTTCACTTGATTCGATTTTATTCGATCGCCATAATCTTGAATTGTCGATTAATTAGGTGAACCGTATAAATTATTAAGAGAAAGCCTGTGTTGATTGCACTTGGGTTTCGTCAACGTCATCATCTTCACATGCGATAACTATTTTTTTGGGGGTAAAATACACTAACTACTCCTGAGGTTTCATGTTAATACACAAAGTACACCTGATATTTGATAAATTATAATGACCTCCCCTGAGATTTGCATTTAATACAAATGTCTCCCTGACGTTCAAAAAATTACACTGACCACCCCTAAAGTTCCGGGTTAATACACAAAGCACCCCTGGGGTGGTAAGTGTATTTCAGGGGTGGTCAATGTATTTTAAAAAAAAATTGTTACAAGTTTCAACCTCAGGGGAGGTCATTATAATTTTTCAAACATCAGGGTTGCTTTGTGTAT
>CM018901.1:11249075-11254075 GCA_009663005.1 Actinidia chinensis
TCCAGAGAGGGGCGAGTGTTTCTGCGCAGAGAGCGTCAAGCACTTCCCACAACCAACCACCGACGACGACTACGACTCAACCGCCACCTCATCCGAAGAGACATCGGATTCCTCGCCGAGATCCGTCCCATCCGCGCTGCCGACGTTGATCAGAGAGAGGGGCGAGTGTTTGATTTTGATTTGATTTCAAATCAAGCAAAAATCCCAATTATGATGTTTATTTCTTTGATTTTGAAGTTTGGAGAGTGAGAAAATAGATGATTTTCAACTCGAGTCGTTTCTTCTAGTCTTGATTTCTCAGACCTCTATTGGTGACCCGGCTAAAAACCATCAGGTCCAGGCAAAGACTCTCAATGAGGACAGAGTCTTAAAGGAAGAAGCCCCGAGAAGTTCCCCAATCAGTTGAACAAGCGTCCAAGACCACAACTTGGGCTTGGAGATCAGAATTTGGCAATGTGAAAATATAGAAATATCCATGCATTTTTTTTAAAGAGTGTACTCAAGTGCCACTGACAATAAACTGGCATTGGCATTTAGCTTAAATAAAAGCTTTAAGTCTGATTTCTCAGTGGGTCTTGATTTTTCTAATTTTAGTTGTTTTTTTTTTTCAGTTTTTTGAACGTGGTGCCAACACCACAAAAGACTTTTTTTAGATGTTTTTTTTGTTACCTTATTTTTACATTTTTTTGCTTAAACTAAGCACTACCAAAAACGGATCCTTAGACTTAGAAAAGAAACCATTTTTTTTGTCACTAGTTGACTAACTTTTGATAACTCATTACTGCTAGACTCGGACAACTCCAACTCACTACTAAGTCTAGACTATGATGCACATTGACAAATCTCTAATATCTTATGATCTCCTTGGCATCCACTATCAAATTGGATAATTTTTTAGAAAGTCTATCGGTTTGTTCTTGCATTTGAGCGTGTCACTACCGTGGCTTCCTTTGTCTTCACCAATGTCCCGACTCGTGAAAAGGGATTCCAAGAGTAATGTGTAATAACTACTTTTCTTGCCCACAATGTTGATCTTGTAACTAGGATGATGATGGATCGAGAACGATTAATCACTAACGGATGATGACAGTGGTTGAAGTTTGGAATTACCCGAGTGGAGATATGTTTTTGCGAATATTGGCTTATTGCCTAAATACGGCGTAAGAATATCATAGATATTTTGGATTAAGAGAGTTTAAGGACTTAGTTGAGAATTGATATATATGATCAGATGAGTTTAGCTCGGTTTTGTACGAAGCCTCAAAGTCTCCTTAAATAAATCTATAAAATTAACGGACTGAAATCATAAGCAAGCCCATACAAGCATACAGGTTGGAATGAGCATTTTTTTGGGCATGCAAGTTTGGGTTGGTCTGTGTCTCTGACATCCGGATTTTTACCCAAATTGGCCTCATAGTCAAATTTCTTGTTCGTACTGGGCTCTACTTGGACCCGTTTGGGCTAAATTTTTATATTTTGGTTTTGAGCTAAAGTCACCTAGTAGTTTATTTAAGGAACGATATTTGGGATGAATTCTTAATTCTTTTCATTTCAAGTTTTTGACTAAAGAATCAACATGAATGTTAACTATTCTAAACAATAAAAGGGATTTTTTAATCCCATTTTATGTATTAAATCTAAAATTAAAAATTTATTTTTTAATTATTCCAAACGAGTCCTTAAAACGAACCCAACTTCTTCCCCTTCCCTCTCACGACGATATTTCTATCTACCAATCGTAAATTTCCGTTAATTAATAAATCGATAATTCAAATATTCAAACAAAACTTATCCACTATCCACTTCTTTTCCCCTTTTTTCTTCGTCGAGAAAATACAATCTTGATTTTTCTCCGGAAACAAACAACGCCATCTCGAATATTTGAACATCGATCACGGTTTCGCGTCACAAACGACCATTTCCAGTCAATCATACCTTTAATTCCGCATATTCGACGCCGGAAAAATCACCGGAATCCGATAATTATGGCGCTTCTTGTACCCTCCGTCGAAGTCTCCTCTGTCTCCGGCAACCGTCTGGAATTCACGGCGAATTACGTCTCCCAAAGCGTGAGGAATGTTCGAAACCAAATAGCGTTGAACAAAAATAGAAGAGGCGGTGATAGGGTTAGGGTTAGGGTTTGCTCGAGGATCAAAGATTCAGAGGTTGGGGTTTCAGACCTGCGGTATAATTTGGGGTTGTACGGCCTGTTTTCAGCTCTGTTGAAGCTCACTACGAAGTCGCTTCCGAAGACGAGCAAAGAGGATGAAGAGAAGCAGAATTACCATGTGAACACGGGATATGCGATTCGGACTCTACGGGAGGAATTTCCGGAGCTGTTCTATAAGGAACTCGCTTTTGATAGCTACAGGTTTGAATTTGAATAGCTGCTTCTCCTATTGCTTTTGTTTTGTGTTTGGTTGCTGATTATAGGGCAAAATAAGTATCGAAAATTCTGTCTCTTGGGCAAGTAAAATCTGTGAAATTCAAATTTTGTTTCGATTTTCTCTTTTTTGATTATCTATATGCGGATGTATTCCATCTACATGTAGGAGTGTATGTGTGTTTTGTGTAATATATATATTATATATATATATATATATTATCTATCTAATATATATATATATTGGTGCGGATCCGGAACACACTTTTGACATAAATTTAGACACTTCATCCTAATCCCTTTAAACAAGGGCTGAGATTACAATAATCTCTCCGGCTTTACCCTCACTCCACACAGATGCTCACATCGAATCCATCATGAATGCAACAGCAAATCTATAAAGAGTGAATACAGAAAAATGCTACAGAAGACATAGAATTCTGATCCATCATGAATGCAACAGCAAGCTTCCAAAACAAACTCCCAGAGATCATGATCCACAACTCCCGGGACCATCAACCAGAAATTAGGATTGAGGTTCACCTGCTAGCTTTCCCAGAAACATTCAAACTGGAGCAAACGTTCAGGAAAACATAGGATCTGACATCAACTCGACTGCGACTCAGCAACAGAGACACCGCAGGAGCAGCAACAGCAAACCAGCAACAGCAAGCCCTTGAGAATCTGGACCAGCCTCAGCAACAAATCACAGCAACAGCAGCAGCAGCAACAGAGCCTATACAAAATATAGAACCAAAAGCCCTAAGTTAAAGAAAAAAAGAAAACCAAGAAAGCCCTAATTTTTTTGCCTTCAAAAGAAGGGGGAAAAAAAAAGAAAAATGAAAGTTCTACTGCCGGGTGGGGGACGAGAAAGATATGGACTTACAGGTCGTACGAGGTCAAAGAGCCGGGAGTGGCGACCCTCTGATTCTTCAATCTCCGGTCATGGTGGCGTTTCTTTTTTTCTTTAATGGCGCTGCCGGTTGCTGGTGCAAGCAGCAGTTTTTCGCCCATGCACGGGCTTTGGGCTTTCGGTTTTGTGGATCAAACGCAGTGCTTTTGCGCGATTATGTTTGGATGCTTCAGAATTGCTCTCTCCGTGAGGGGATTTTGTTGGTGTGTGGAGGGAGAGTAAAGCTGGGGGAGAGACTTAGGCGTATGTGAGATTGGGGAGGAGAGAGGTTATTGTAATCTCAACTCTTGATTTAATAATTTCAGAGTTATTAAAACGACGTCGTTTTAATAACTTCCGGGACACTTCAGGAAAATTTGTTCTAGAGAATCTCAACCCTTGATTTCAAGGGCTAAGATGGAGTGTTTGAAATTGTGTCAAAATGTGTGTTCCCGGATCCGGCCCGAAATCTGTCTATCTATATATTCAAATTTTGTTTTGATTTCTCTTTTGATTACATCTGATGTATTACATGACATGGAGGATGTACGAATGTTTGGTGTGAATATATACACACACGTACGTGTGTGTGTGTATATATATATATATATTCAAATTTTGTTTCGATTTTCTCTTTTTTGATTATCTATATGCGGATGTATTACATCTACATGTAGGAGTGTCGAATGTTTGGTGTGAATATATACACACACACGTACATATATTGCTGTATGCATTTATGTATTTAATTGCAGCTCTGTTTTGTGATGTATATTGTCTGAATAACTGTTTATTCCCCGTTTATTATTGAATTGGCACTGTCTTGTACTCTAAGCAGAATAGAGCCATTAGTTTTTGGGCTGCTTCTACAGAAATCATAATTGGGACAATTTCTATTGGCCTGTTGGTATTTGCTTGATGTTTTGTTGAGGCTGGGATTTGATGTTGTAGCTGCACTAATGATGGATTGCTAACTATGTCTACGTAAGATATAATTTTGCTACTAACTTTTGTTTTAGAAACTAACGGAACATGTAATCTAGTTGTTGTTAGAGGTAAATTTTCTACGCTAGTGAATTGTTAGCTTTCCAAGAGCTTTGAGGATCTCTTTTCATGGTTCTGAGTACAACAATGTTTAATCACTTCACAATGAAGTAAATGAAGATATATAACTCATACTTTTTCGTAGAAATAGAAATGGTAGCAAGTTATAAAAAGTAGTTGTGGAACCAGTTCATGTGAAATTGATGGTTGTTGGTTTAATTCATTCTCTTTAATCCATACTTCATTTCTTAGCACTAGGACTTGTTTTTCTTTTTGGTAAGATAAATTTTTATTCGACAACTAACAAAACAAACAATAAAGAGAGGGGAAGGGGGGGAACCCACCACAAACACAGCAAGAAAAAAAAACAGTGGCACACCCATCACCTCATAACAAGAGGTCTCATGCCCAGCTAACAACACCTCAATCACTTACTGTCCAGAAACCTTCAATATTTTCAGAGATAAATTCCAGGACATGCACAACAGCCAGTTGCAGTAAGTGTTTTCCGCTATCATCCAAGAGCATTAGGAATTGTTATCAAGTGATAATAAGTAGTTGTGGACACTGTTCTAAAAATCGTCCGCCTAAGCCCCGCCTAGGCGTTAGGCCGTCCGCTTACCACCTAGCGCTTTTTAGAGACCTAGTTTCTAATCTTTATGTATTTTGTAGAGACTTAAA
>CM018901.1:11274075-11276575 GCA_009663005.1 Actinidia chinensis
GCATTGTTTTCGTATGGGACCAATAGTGGATTCACAAAAGTTTGTTGGAATGGAAAATGTTTGTGTTGAGACTAGGAATTTGCAACTATACTAGCTCTCAAAAGGTTAAACACATTCCCAGATCTTCGCTTTTAATCTTTATAGTTTGAAAAGTTGATGATGATCCGGCTATTTACATTTCCTTTTCGGGTGCTGAAGTGGAAGCTCAAAAAGGGGTCAATGGTTTTGGCAAGGGAAAGACATTCAAACTTGTAGAATTGTTCGACACGCGTGTGGGATTGCAGCATTCATCCAATTCTTGTGAAGATGATAGTTCCCTCCGAGTTTATGGCACAGCGCTTGAGTCCCTATGAGTGAGAAGGTTGGGCTATTTTGGGCTAGAAGAATTCTTATCCGTAATTTCCAATGTACACTTGAAAGAGGTGTCCGCATTGGTTGGACGGCAACCAAGGCGGGTATCATTTAAAATCATCCGCACCGAACGACGGAAGCTCCGAAATGGCCTGAGTTATACATTCGTGATGTAATGTGGGCAATGAAGACTAGGTCACTTGGTGGTGCATATTATTTTGTGCGTTCAATGTGATGATCAACTCTCACATATTTGGGCTTATACTTTGAAGACAAAAATCAGTTGCTAGATCCTTCACGTTTGTTTCAAGCATCGGTTTGAAGGAAAAGTTAAAAAAAGTTAAAGTGTATCCAAAGCCAAAGTAATAGTGGGAGAATACCTTGGTCCTTTGATGAGTTTGTCCGAGAGCCAGGCATTCGATCACCAAAAGTCGCCTCCAAAAATACCCCTTGCATGGGTTGGCCGAAAGAATGAATAGGACTTTGGTGGAAAAGGGTGGTGTTTACTTCCACAAGCAAAGTTTGCCAATAATACTTTTAGGGTGAAGCATTGAGTACGGTCGTACCATGTGCTAAATCTCACACCGTGTGTGGCCTTTGAATTTTGATGTGCCAAACCGTGTTTGGAGTGGTAAAGATGTCTCTTATTACCCATCTCGAGTATTTGGATGTCTGGCTTATGTGCATGTTCCCCAAAGACGAGAGGTCTCAGTTCGTACAAGACCAAGAAGTGTGTATTTGTTGGGTATGAGACTTTGAGAGTTTGGGGGGGGGATACCGATTCTTTGATCCAATTAATGGAAGCTTATCCGTAGTCCGAATGTCATATTCAATTGAGGAACCATACCATTGATATCTACAAGGCAGAAACTGGTGTTCCTACTTTTCGAAAATGAAACGATGGTTGATGTTGATTCTGGGTTCCAATTGTTCCTTAACCGATGGTTGCCGATGACGTTCCAATAAGAAATCAAGGTAAGAGTTACATGTTGATAATCCAATAATCTTATTGTATGTGCAGACTAATATAGACAATGATGTTGAGCTTGAGAATGAAAATGTTGAGGAACCCATTGTTGCCAATGAACCAAGAGGTCACTCGGATAGACCGTCCTTTTCCATTCGATACCCACCAAATGCGTATGTATGTCTCAATGACGGGAGAACCACCGAGTTTTGAAGCACCCAGCAATTGAAGATGACAAAACAAAATAAGGATTTGATAGAAGCCATGAGAGGATGAAATGCAATCCCTTCGTGAGCACAATACCTTTGAGCTAGTAAGTTGCCTAAGGGCAAGAAAAGTTGAAAAATCGATGGTGTACCGTGGTGAATCAAGATGAACATACTTCACAACCTCGATATAGGCTCGGTTGGTAGTAAAGGTTTTTTACTCAAAGAAAAGGATTTGATTTGGGGAAATTTTTTTGCTCCTGTGGTTAAAACAAAAACATATGCAATCTATACGAGTAGTGCTTGGTTAGCCGCTAGTCTTTTGATCTACGAGGTTGAACTAAATGGGAGGTGAAGACGGCTTTTCTTCATGGGGATCTACAAGAGGATATTTCATTGAGCAACCGAGGGTTTTCAGAAAATTGATGGCTAAGGAGGGCTTGTTTGTAAATTGCTAAAGAGTCTTTACGTTTGAAACAATCGGCCAACGACAATGGTATCGGAAGTTTAATTCGTGATGATTACACATGGGTATAAGATGACCAAGGCCCCCGGGAGGGGGGGCCGATCATTGTGTCTTTATGCAAAATTCTCGATGTGATTTTATTATTCTTTTGGGCTCTATATTGTGACATGTTTATTGTTGGGAAGAAATTTCGAGAATAAAGAGTTGAAAGAGACTTTTGAGCGGTCCTGTGCTATGAAGGATTTGGGAACCGGCCAACAAAATCCTTGGCAGTCAAATCATTCGACTCGAAGTGTTAAGAGTTGTTACTTATCGCAAGAAAAGTATGTGAAAAGGTTCTCACAGATTTTTGCATGGACAAAGCTAAAGTGGTAGTGGTTCCTCTTTTGCTTCCACTTTAAGCTTAATTATGCAAGCAATGTCCCCTCTATGAATGATGAAAAGTTGAGCATGAAGAATATTTCAACTCATCCGCATGTAGGTAGCTTATTGTAGTACGGCCATGATTTG
>CM018901.1:11424075-11436575 GCA_009663005.1 Actinidia chinensis
TATGTAAGATGGGTGGGTTGAATTAGTTGTGTTTGGAGAAGCAAAATGAGTCGAAACTGATAATCCAATTGGACTAATAGTCTCCCAAAATGAGTGGATTAGGAAACTCATGCAGAGGTGGTATACCTATTCCTCTTCCATCGGATTAGAGTGGAGTGCCCCCAAGTTCTGCCATTCTATTATAGTGTAGAGTAAAGAAAGTTAATCTCATCCTATTAATGCAAAACAAACATGTTATTAACGAGGAATTATTTGATGCTCCTATAGCATTGCTCTACACCGAATAACACATCTACACATGTTCATCACAATTTAGATAAAAAATAATGGACCTCATTGTTTAAACTAATCAAATTAAAGTTATAGAACTATTAGGATTTGCTCTAAGAGCACTAAATAATTTCTCATTACTAACAATCGCATTATTTTGTCCGATGCAAATCAAACCAGGTATTGGACTACCACCCTTAATTGTTAATCCCTGCTCATTAGTAATCTAAACTAGTACGGTTATCAAAATGGACCCAAAAATAGCATCATCACAACAAAAGTTTGAAAGAGCCCAACAGAAGAAATACTAAGATATCAGAATTTGAACCTTACAAAAATTTTTAGAATTCAAAATAATATTTTTAAAATAAATCTAAACCATTTGAATTCTAAAAACTTTCTAAACTACAATTCTGAAACAGTAAACATAACCAAATAAGATGCCCGCGTAAGCCCAAAAAGATATACCCATTCGGCCCGACACCGCAACGCCGCCCAGCGTTCCGTAAACATCTCGCAACTTCAAGGCCAGCTTAGTAAATGAAAGGGTATATTTCATTTTTACCCTCTAAATTATAGCTAAATTATTTATATTGTCCTTAAACTATTGATTGTATCTATGTGGTCCTTTAACTATTTAATTTTTGTTCATTTGGTGTAATTATAAATTTTTGTCAGAATCGTGAATGAAAAAATGAACAATCAGTACTGTTTAGGAGTAGAACCGACTATGTTGGTATGATTTATGTAAGGGGACAAATTATACAATGACGTAATCCGGCTTTGCTAGGGTAGGAATCTCCGCCGAGCTATTACTGTAAAGTAAGCTTGGTGATTCCCTGCGCCGGAGATCGGTGCAGATACTATTCAACATTAACCTTGCTAAGGTGGAGGTCTCTGCCAGCTGCCATTACAGAGCGAGTTCAGAGACCCTCTATGCCAAAACTCGGAACGGTCGCTACCATAGACAAATGTTGTTCAAGTTAGGGCCATCGTTATCTCCGATGTGCCATTGTTCAGCGAGCTCAGAACAATAACTGTGCTGAAAGCTTGGATGAGGGGCAATGGCCGATGGTAATCTCAAAGGATGTCAGGGGACAAAAGGTGACTTGCACGTCAGAGTACCTTCTAACAGCCCTCACGCTCAAATGAAGACGTCGGCAGTTGATGATGAGCTACTAACCGTAGGAGCATGACTGGGTCAGACGCCTACTCACTAACAAAGCAGAAGTTGCATGTGGGTACACGTCGAGCTGCAACCTGTCGAATGATAAGACAGCTAGCGCATCAAGCCACACGCTGAGCTAGAGCATAAAAGGGAACACTGTTGTTCTCTTGGAGGTACATGCAACCTTGCTCTCAAAACATACATACACTTTCTCTCTCTAGAGATCCAGACATCTAACTTGACCGTCGGAAGGCCATTTTTCAGAAATAGCTCTGGCGGTTGTTCTCACTATTTGGCTGATTGTAGTTAAGGTATTGCGCGATAGCCGGACGAAGGGTTAAATCTACTTACGCAGCCGTAAGACCGTCGTGAGTGTCTATCCTCAATTTTTTCTCCCCTCATCCTTGAAACATATACAACCCACAATTGGTGCCGCTTATGGGAAATCGATTATAGACATTCGCCAAGCCATTTCTGATGATGTCGCATAGTAGCAACCATTCAAACAATCATGAAACTCGTAGAGAGACCCCTCATGCTCCCAAAACTCCTAGGCATAGAGGGGGTAAACTACTGGAGGACGCAAAAAAGGGCGACTAAGGCCACCTCTGGGCAAAACCCAGGTCGGTTGCTGCCTGGAGGAAAAGGCAGTCGGGATCCAACCATCGAACGCCTACGAAGGCAGTTGGCCAAACTGATGCAAATCATGGTTGATAGTAGGCTGATGAAACCTATCGAAACCGTTGCACTAGGGAAAACAAAAGGCCGGATAAAGGAATCGACCCTACCCCCACGGGAAGGTCGAGACAAGAGGCAACATAAAACTCATGTAAGCGTGGACAGCCGATCTGACAGCAAGATTGTGGAGACAAGTAAGCGGAGAAGGTCACTCGAGTGAACCAAGTCCAGGGTGGATCTCCGTGACACGCTCAACGCCAAGAGAAACTAAGAAGGAGATTTGCGGGCCAAACTCAATGGCCACAAGGCCGCGGCCATAAGCAAAGTTGTTCCTACGGGTTCAATGGGCCACACCGCCTGCAGTGAACAAAATGAGTCTATCCTTAGATACTAGACTCCATTCTCTTGAGAAATTGAGGGACTGGACCCACTGGAGAAATTCACACCACTAAGGTTTACTTTGTACGATGGCAAATTAGACTCGAGGTCCCACGTGAGTCATATCAAACAAATGATGGCCCTTTGGAACCACATGGATGCCCTAATGTGCCGGGTGTTCCCGTCAAGTCTGGGGGATCTCGGACTGAAGTGGTTTGACAAGTTGCCTACAAGGTAAATTAAGAACTTCCACCAGCTGACCGAGTCGTTTGTAGCTTGGTTCGTGATCAATACAAAGGCGCCGAAAGGCATAGGTTCCCTTTTTACACTGAGAAAAGGCAAGAATGAATCAATCTACAACTACAGCAAGTGGTATTGAGAGACTTACAATGAAATAGAGGAATACTCTAAGGAGTTGGTGGTGGCAAGCTATAAGCTCGGGCTGACTCTTGGGGAGAGGCTCTAAGAGAACTTGGTATTCAACCCTCCAACCGATCTCGCCACAGGAACTTGTCTTAATCAATACTAAGCTGGGACTGAGCTGGATGGATCCGATTGTCAACTTAATATGCCACAACAAGCTGCTAGAGGACAAAAGGGAAGTGCACAAAATTTGGGTGAAGGTAGCATTTTCTGGATCTCTTCATTCGGGAATTTTTACAAAAGGTCATATTTGGGACCCTTCCTATTGTGCGTTCACCTGAGCTTAGTCGAAGACATGCTTTTTGAGATTCACACAGAAATGTGCAGATTATACTCAGGGAGAAGATCATTGGCTCATCGAGCTCACACCTAGGGATAATGGTGGCCTTACATACAAAAAAATGCCCAGGTGTATGTCCGTAAGTGCACCAAGTGCCAGTTGTTTTCCACCCTAATTCTTCAGCCAACAAGGGACTTGACCCCTCTCACTGGTCCATGGCCCACTTTGCCCAATGGGAGATAGACATCATGGGGGTCTTGCCCGAGCTCTGAGGAATAAGAGAATCTATTAGCAGCAATGAACTACATCAAGAAATGTGTGGAGGCCGAACCACTGGCCCAAATTAGGGAGATGGGCGTGATCAGATTATCAGAAGAAAATATTTTGTCCAGGTTTGACATCCCTAGAGCATTCATATCAAACAATGGAACCCAGTTCATTGACAAAAATTTTAAAGACTTGTTGGAACAGTTAAAGATTGAGTTCTAACAAACAAAAACGAGCTACCCTCAATGCAATGGGCAGGTCGAGGTCACCAAATCAAGAAGAGGCTTGAAAAGACCAAAGGAAAGTGGGTCGAGGAATTAACAAACGTTTTGTGGGCCTATCAAACCAAATCGCGGAAAGCAATAAACAAAACGCCTTACTCTTTGGCTTTCGATTTTGAAGTTGTAATCCCGCTGGAGGTTGGTTTGCCCACAATATAGACCGAGGCATACGACACCAGTTACAATGAAGAAGTTCTAGCTCAGGACCTCGACCTTGCAGATGAAAGAAGAAAAAACGCACTCATATGGATGGTTGACTACCAGAAGCAGTTAGCCAAAATATACAACTAGAAAGTTCATTACAGATAGTTCTCAGTTGGCGACCTCATTTTGAGAAAGGTTGTTAGGAACACCAAGGATCTAGCGGACGAAAAGATCGGCCCTAATTGGAAAGGGCCTTACAAGGTAGTCAAGCTCGCCGGCAAGGGCGCTTGCCATCTCGAAGACTTAGAAGGCAAATAAGTTCTGAGTCCATTGTTTTCAAGTGGAGTATTACATAAAACTACTTGAATAAAGTAAAATTAGGAAAGAATTAGCCGAGCTCTATGCGAGCACTGAACTCTATCCCACGAGATTTGGAATTTTGCCAAAGTTTACTTAGCATGAATTTAAAAAGGGTTAGCCAAGCTCTAAACGAGCCTCGAACTCTGCTTCATTAATTCTGTCCAAGTTCACTTAGTAAAATTTCAAGGAGGAGTTAGCTGGTCTCTTCAAAGAGTTCTGAGCTCTGTCCGACGGATTTGCCCAACCATACTTGAAAAAATTTTAGGGAAAAGATAGCCGAGCTCCAAGTGAGTTCCGAGCTCTTTCCTCAAAAATTTTGTAAAGTATATTTAGTCAAAAAATATTGGATAACTTAGTTCACACCCTGAGGTTTGTCTATTGCACTGACCTCCCCTGTAGTTTTAAAAAGGCATGGATCTCAGGTAGAGCAAAAATGGACCATTATTGCCCTGACCCCCAGCCCCCACGCCACCCCCACCCCACCCCACCCCACCCTGCGATTTTTGTTATTTTTTTAGTTTTCTTATTAATTATTTTTTTTATTTACTTTTTTCATCTAATTTATTTATTTTATCGTTTTTTTTTGGATAAAAAAAATGTTTTTATTATTGTTGGTTGTTTTTAAAAAAAAAATTTTCATTAATAATTTTACTAAAACATAAAGAATAAAAAATATAAAAGACGAAACATAAATTTAAGTTCACAAATAATCTGTCATTATATTTAAAAAAAATTGTAACAAACTTTTTAGTTGTATGTATAAATTATAAAATGGCTTAAAACTTCATTAATTAAACCAAGTTGGCTTACTTTTTAAAAAAAATTTACGTATTTTAGTTTTCTGAGTTTTTTATTTTTTTATCGTTTTTCAACAATGTGATAATTACCAAAGGATGAGGCTATAATCTGGTCATTAGATCTTGACTGTCAAAAAAATATGCCAAATCAGATATCAAAGTTAGTACTAGATGTGTTGAAACTACTAAATTTTTAGGATACTTGCGCTACAATTTGCTAATGATTCATCTAAAAATTTAAAAGCTCAAGAAATTAAAATACTTAATTAAAAAAATTTTTTAAAAAAACAAAGTAGGGTCCACATTGGCCTTTAAGGATGAACTTTAAGATATTTTATAATTTATACATAACAAACTAAAAAATTTGTTACAATTTTTAAAATATATGATCAGATATTTGTAAACTTAATTTGTATTCTTTTTTAATTTAATTTTAATTTATTTTTTATTAAAAATTAATAATTAAAAAAAAACTAAAAAAACACAAAATATAAATAAAAAACTGATAAAAAAATAATTAGATTAAAAAAGTAATAAAAAAATAATTAAAAGAAAAACTAAAAAAAACTAAAAAAAATCGGGGGGTGGGGTGGGGTGGGGTGGGGTGGGGGCCCCCGGGGGGGTGTGGGGTGGGGGGTGGGGTGGTGGGGTGGGGTGGGGGGTGGATGGGGTGGTGGGGGTGGGGGGGGTGGGGGGACTAAGGTAAGGGGATATGGTAATTTTTGCTCTTACAGGGGGACGGTCAGTGCCATTTCATTTAAACTACAGGGGAGGTCAGTGCAATTTGACAATCTAGGGGGTCGTGAACGAAGGTTATCCCAAAATTATTTATGAAAGAGTTACGGAGCTCCCAAAGAGTAGAGTTCTGTCCGATGAATTTGTCCAACAATGCTTTGAAAATTTTTAGAGGAGAGAAGCTAGCCGAGAGAGCTCCAAAAAGCAGTTCCCGAGCCTCCAATGTTAGAAAATTTTTGCAAAAGCATACTGGGTCAAAAAATTATTTATGGGTTAGAGTAAAAGAGCTCCGAAAAGGTTTCCAAGCATCTATCCGAAGGATTTGGCCAACCATACTTGGAAACTTTTTAGGGAGAGAAGCTAGCCAAGCTCCAGAGAGTTCGAAAACTCTTACCATAGAAAAATTGTGTCAAAGTTTTTATACTGTCAAAAAAATTATTTATGGAAGAGTTAGCCAAGCCTCCCAAAAGAGTTCCGAGTCTGGCCGATTCGGATTTGCTCAACCATCTTGAAAACATTTTAGGGAAGCTAGCCGAGCTCCAAGCAGTTCCGAGCTCAATCGTAGAAAATTTTGTCAAAGTATACTTGGTCAAAAAATTATTTATGGTAGAGTAAACCGAGCTCCTAAAAGAGTTCCAAGCTCTATCCGAAGGATTTGGCCAACCATACTTGGAAACTTTTAGAGAGAAGCTAGCCAAGCTCCAAGCGAGTTCCGAACTCTACCATAGAAAATTTTGTCAAAGTATACTTGGTCAAAAAATTATTTATGGAAGAGTTAGCCAAGCTCCCAAAAGAGTTCCGAGCTCTGGCCGATGGATTTGCTCAACCATACTTGAAAAAATTTTAGGGAGAAGCTAGCCGAGCTCCAAGCGAGTTTTGAGCTCTACCCTCGAAAATTTTGTCGAAGGATACTCTTTCAAAAAATTATTTGAAAAATTTAGCCGAGCTCGAATAGGTACTCCGAGCTCCATCAAGTAGTATCCGAATATCATTCAACGAACCAGACCACACACACAAGTATAAACTCCGATAATAGTAGAATACAAGCGATATCGAAAAGACAATTTTACTCATGCACAAGATCAGTCGATTACAAGGCTAGAGTTCGTTTATTACATTTGATCGTTCAAATTACAACCTTATTCGATTACATAACTGTGCAACTACAAAACCTATCCTAAGACGGGCAACCAAGCTTCAGCGCCTTAAGAAGACAACCAAGTAGTGCTAGAGGATATTCATGGAGTATAGCCCAGAGAGGATATGATCCGGAAGTGTTTAACGAGATCACACCCAGTCAATTATAAAACTGCCTGAGTTGGTTACCTGGAAGCGGTGGTCAAGTTTATATTGCCACAGGCATGCCAAACTCAGGCATAGCAATAACAGCTTTTTCAACCTCCGGCACTAGTAAAACCAACGGAAGAGTTTGTCGAATTCGGCCGGAGGAAGCTAAGCTGCTTGTTGCAGAGCTTTTGGGGACAAAAGCTCTGCATTACAGATCTTTTGAGAACAAAAGTGGACACGAACCAAGACCATCTCAGCTAAAGAAGGCCCAAGGGTCTAAATTTGAAGACCATTGACTCTAATTCTAGAGAGAGAAACTGAATCAGAGGGATTGGAAGTTTGGGGATGCAGAAGTGAAGGCAGGATCTGCTCTATTTATAATGGCAGAAGGAAACCAAATGGATTGTCATTAATGGAGAGGCTAACAGTTTGCCATTAAAATGGAAGGCATAAGGCCTACCATTAAAGTAGGAAGGCGAACCACCATCCAGGGCACGTGAAAGGACGAGGCGGGCACTGGACACAACATTTCGCGCATTGACCGTCATCAATTGACTTACAAGAGATAGACACGTGGCATCCCCTATACACATCGTGTGTCCCTTCAGATGTGCATAAAATCATACTAAGAAGAGACTTGAGGAAAAGTGAGCTGAGCACTATAATTGCTTCGAGCTTTGTCTAATAAGTTTTTCCTTTGTGTTCTTGGCAAAGATTCATGGAGGGGTTAGCCGAGCTCTATGCGAGTTTCGAGCCCTGACCCACAAGTTTTTCCAAGGTACACTCTGCCAGAAATCCGATGGGGAGTTAAGCTGAGCTCTAAATGAGCTCCAAACTCAATCTTAAGAAGTTTTTCTTTATGTTCTCGGCAAAGATTCAGGGAGGGGTTAGACGAGCTCCATGCGAGCTCTGACCCACAAGTTTTGCCAAGGTACACACTACCAGAGATCTAATGGGGAGTTAGCCAAGCTTTAAGCGAGCTTCGAACTCAATCCTGAGAAGTTTTCCTTTGTGTTCTTAGCAAAGATTCACGGAGGGGTTAGCCAAGCTCCATGTGAGCTCCGAGCCCTGACCCATAAGTTTTGCCAAGATACACACTGCCAGAGATATGATGGGGAGTTAGCCGAGCTCTAAGCGAGCTCTGAACTCAATCCTGAGCAATTTTTCCTAAGTATACTCAGTGAAAATTTGGGAAGCACTAGACGAACTCAACGAGAGCTCCAAGCCTGGACCCGTAAGTTTTGCCAGAGAATACTTTTCCAGAGAAGAAAAATCAAATCACAAAACAGAAAAATTCCATGCACATAAGTTGAAAATCAGAATGAAGTTCTGTGGTTAAAAGCTTGAAAGAGAAATAAGTCTTTACAAGTGCAAGTAAAAACTAAATAAGTCTTTACAAAAGAAAAAAACACATCAAAGCTTGGGAGGGGGATCCCTGACTGCATCTTCCCCATCATATCCCTCAGTCTTCTCAGCAAATTTTTCCCCAAATGCCTCATCAATCATTCCCCCGGCTTCCTCTATAAGAGTGGCAGCCTCATTGCTCAGAGCCATGACAAGATCAGGAATAGGGTCAGGAACATCCTCATCATCCTCTAGCTTGTTCATGTGCTCCTCCTCGTCGAAACTAGGTAGGATCATGAGCGAATAAGGTGCAAGAGACTCTGGGAACTCGGGAGCAGGAGCATCCTTGGTCCATGCTGGGTTACCCTTAGAAATGTTGAGCTCCGCTAGACAAGCAAGCCATCCCTCCAAGAAAGATTCAGAGTGGACCTTCTGACCTGCCTTGTAATACCCCGACCATAAATTATCTTTACTTTATTACAGAAATAGACATTATTGAAATTAAATTTAAGTCATTTAATACGACTTGGGTTTAAAGTAAAAAATTCACAACTTTTGGGATAAAATTAAAGTAGACATTTAAGTTAGATAAGATAATATAATTATTTAAAATTTGAAGGGATTAAAGTGTAATTTTATGGAATAAATTGACACGCCATGGGGGATGACTCACCCATGGCCGCATGTTTCTTTTGTCTTCTTTGAAGACATAAAAGTCTATAAAGAGTGAGAGAGAGAGAGATGAAAACAGAGACTTGAGAAGAAAGAATGGAAGACTAGAGAAATAATCTATGTGGTTAGCTTGATCATGAAAGACATAGGCGTAGATCGACGGGGAACTGAACTGTCATTAATGTGAAATTTTAAGTATGATCATGCAATGAGAGCCGATCTTTAATATCTATGGGTGTCCAGATTTTAATTTAAGGTAGTAGGAGAATTACATATGCTTTCTATCTAAAACTTTGGAGTTATTTCTTGAAATATCTGATTTTGTATTCCTCTTGAGCATGTGTGTTGTCTATTAAAATTCATGATATTTTATTAAAATCATGATGTGTATTGGCTAAAGTGCCATGGTATTAAATGATATGGACTAGGTGAGCCTGCAAATAACCTTGATACCGGATAAAGCCAGAAAGACTAGGTGAGGTAGGTGAGGCCGACCACCAGTTACGTATTAGGAAAGACCGAGTATGGGGTATTTGATAGAATATTGATTCGTTGAGCTCTTCTAAATTTGTTGTTGAGCCATTATTGATTCGTTGAGCATATTTCAGTTGTATTGTATACTTCCCTACTTAATTTATTTTTCAGGCGAACGAGGGAATCCGGGTAGTACGAGATAGGTCGGAAAAAAGACTTAAAATTTAATGATCATTTGTATTAATTTTATTTGAAGAGATTGTAAATATAAATATTTAGAGACTCTAGTTATATATAAAAGGAGATGATTACGGATATACGATTGTGATTCATTAATGGCCTGGGCCGGGTCGTTACATGCCTGCTGTAGTTATCCCTTACCCGACTGACTCCCCTATTGAAAATTCGCTCATAAACGGGGCCATATGCCACCGCCTAAAGCTGGGCAAGAACAGTCTCGGCAGTAGCAGCCTTGTTTTAAGCTTGGGTAGCAGTCGCGTAGCTGGAGTGCTGGGCTTGCTCCGTAGCAACCAAATCTGCCTTCAGCTGATCGACATCGGCTAGTGCCAGTCTGGCCTTCTTCAACTCGGATTCCAAGTTGCCCGTCTTCTTTTTGGCCTTTTTTTAGCTCGATCGAGTGCTCTATACATGTAGTCCGAGATCACCATCACTCTTTGAAGACTCTACGAACCAAAAGCACAGGGAAGAAGATAAGTATCAGATACACAATGTCAAAATTACCGAAGTCATGATGCTCACCTAAACGTGCTGCATCACTAATAAAATTCTCATGGTCTCTGAGGTCTCTTTGGAGAGGGCGGTGACATCGTTTGGTAACATGATAGCCTGTGCAAGGGCCACGTTGTTGTTGTGATCTCTAGTAGAGTTAGTCATCGTCACTTATTGCCGAGCTAACAAGTAGAGAACTCAAACTTCCAAAGCTCAGAATCCGCACCCAAGCTCATCTCTTTTACTCTTCTTTGGGGCCTCTTAGCCATACCTGCCGAGAGCTCTTTCCCCTTGCGTTTGTCTGAAAGCAGGGCTTCTAGGGAGTTCAACTCGACCATTATCGCCTCGGACAACTCCACGATTGGATCAATAGTTCATTAGGGGACCTGGCTGATAGGAGGGATTGTTACGACAGGATCGGCATCCCACACCCCCCCCCCCCCCCGCAGCGACGTTGTTTTTTTCTTCTTTAGATTCTTGAACCTTATTATGACCACTCTAACCGAACTTGGGCCAACGTTCTCAACCTCTCTCATAGACGGAGGTCGGGCGTGAGTAAGGTCATTTGAATGCTCGTTATCTGAGCTCGAGATGGAAATGGGTAGGACTGTATCCTCCAGCTCAACCATAGAAACCATTTGACCCCGCCTCCTATTCAATACAAGTTGGCTAACATCCTTTTCTTCCTCCTCCTCGCTGTTGATAGGATTTGGAGAAGTGTGGCTTGACGAGCTAGACGTGACACCTTCTTCCTAACTTGGAAGTTGGGCAGCAGGTCGATGTGCACTGAGCTCATTACAGACCTCTCTAGTCTAAAAGCTTCTTGCCTCAAAGCCCAACTACCGAGGAGGAAGACTCGCCCTGACAAGCTCCATGGCCCTGCGAGGAATTATATGCCGATAGATCAGCTCGTACGCAAGGAGAGCGGTTACGTCCCTAGACTTTTGCTTGTTGTTAGCAACTTGGATGGCCTCCTTGCACTGTTTAGAATGGATTTTAAACTTGTCGTTAAAATCTGCACAAGCAACAAAAATAGACATCAGCTTTGTTACGAGGAGCACTCACAAAGTATGAAGAATACAAACCCAACAAAAGAAATACTTATTACCGGGCAAGCGACCGTTGTACCTCGGGAAAGATTAGATACCGTCATTCCTAGCTCGGAACTCCCAACCACCCAAAACCCAAATAAACTCATCAAGAAATAGATCTTTGTCCAGGTTGCTGTCGACCAACCTCGTTTGAGGCTGATTGGGATTTCTAAGGCGCAAGTAATGATTACCCTGTGTAGAGAGGGTTGCCCAATTCTCACATTGGCCGAACCATGGCATAAACATTAAACAAATCCTTGGCACTAAAGGTTTTGTCTAGTATACGCATCAACGTGTCCACTGCGAGCACGGTTCAAACGAAGTTGATAGACACTTTCATGAAGGTTAGACGGTAGTGCGGCAGCGCTTCCTTTAGCAATGGGCTGATGGAAAATCTGAGCCCAGTTTAGTAGATTAGCTAGATGCGGATCAGAATACGATTCACATTGTCCAGGTTAACCATTGGAACCTCGTTCGATCTGGGATGCTTTATTATAACATCCCTAAGGATACGGTATGTAGCCCTAAACCTTTCCCACGGCCCGTCGTTGTGAACTAATAGCTGAGCTCGGTTCAACTCCATGTTCTGAAAATAAAAACAAGATAGTTAGAATGAGCTCAGCCATACCATTCAAACGAGCCAATGGAAGCAGAATCAGATAAGCTCAATGAGAGCATCGAACTCTGCTCTAGCAAAGCTACTTATTACTAAGGGACAACTACTACCCTTCTACCTTTTCAAACCATTCTTAGCAATAGAAGGGCCTGAGGGACAAAACCCTAGGTCTGCTAAGCATACATGGCAGCCCAAACCTGCTCCATCAAGAAAAATGGGTCAGAGATACCCTAATAGAACACGAAGTCAAAGATCAAATAAGACTCAACAGAGCACCAATTCAGAAAAAACAAGAATTTGAAATGCAGAAGTACAGGAAAATAAAATCAACATGAAATCGAGTGCGGAAATAGAAAAGGCCACAAAATGCGAGAAATATCTGAGTACCAGGAACTCACCAGAGTCAAGCTTGGGAAGAAATCAACGTTGTCAAGGTTAAAGACGCGGTCAGAAACTAGAACGGTGGCCGGAAGAACTATCGAACAGTAGCAGCAAATAGAGGGACA
>CM018901.1:11486575-11496575 GCA_009663005.1 Actinidia chinensis
CACAGTCTGAAGTTGTGGTTACGAAATCGAGGAGAGAGAGTCAAAGCCGCGGTCCACGTAATGTGGTACCTCGCGTGGAGCTTCTAATAGTGGGGAAATGTTGAGTGTCACCATTGCGGGTAAAGGGCCATATCAAGAAGTATTGCGAAAGTTAAAAAGGAGCAAAAGAAGAAGTACAAGAACAACAACGACAACAATGACAGAGAGAATGAGGTAACAATAAGATAATGTGCTTATTGTTGATGCTTTCCGATGTTTGTGATGTGGTGATGAAAATGTTAATTATTTTGTGATGAGGTGGATTGGGTTGTGGATAGTGGTTGCTTCTACAATGCTACATCACAACGAGACCTTTTTTCTACTTATGAGGCAGGTGCATTTTGCATGTTTGTGGTATGGGCAATAGTGATCAGCAAAAGTTGTTGGAATGGGAAATGTTTGTGTTTTGAGATAGTAACGGCACTACACTAGTTCTCAAATGTGGAAACACATTCCAAGAATCTCGCTTTAACTTTATCGTGGGGAAGGTGGAGAGAATGGCTATTACAGTTCCTTGGGTGATGAATGGAAGATCAAAAAGGGGGTCAATGGTTATTGCAAAAGGGAAAAAGAAGGACATTTTCAAACTTGTAATTATTTGAACGGAATTTCCAAGCCATTGCCATCAATTATTGTGAAGATGATAATTCCTCCGAGTTATGGCACAAGCGCTTGAGTATATGAGTGAGAAGGGTTGGCTATATTGGCCTAAGAAGGCATGTCTTATCCGGGATTTTCAATGTAAATTGGAAGAGGTGTCACGCATGTTTTGGCCGGCCAAAACAAAGGCGGGTATCATTTTTAAACTCATCCGCACCAACGAGGAAGTAAGAAATTGCTTGAGTTAATAAATTCGATTGTATGGGGGGCCAATGAAGACTAGGTCACTGGTGCTGCATTATTATTTTGTGACTTTTATTGAGATCTAATACTCGAAGATTTGGACTTATACTTTGAAGACCAAAAGATCAAGTGCTAGATACTTTAAATTGTTTCAAGATCGGTTATTGAAAGAAAAACTGGAAAGAAGTTTAAAGTGTTATGCCGAAACAGGATAATGGGGGAGAATACATTGGGTCCTTTTGATGAGTATTGCGGGAGCAAGGTATTCATCACAAAAAGTCGGCTCCAGAAAACACCACCACAATTGAATGGGTTGGCCGAAGGAGAATAGGACTTTGTGGAAAGGGTGAGGTGTTTGATTTCACAAGCAAAGTTGCCAAGCTACTTTTGGGGTGAAGCAGTGGTACGGTTTGTACACTGTGCTAAATCTCACACCGTGTGTGCCTTTGATTTTGATGTGCCAAACCGTTGTTTGGGAGTGGTAAAGATGACTCTTATGACCATCTTCGAGTATTTGGATGTATGGCTTATGTGCATGTCCCAAAGACGAGAGGTTAAGTAGATGACAAGACAAAGAAGGGTGTGTTTGTTGGGTAGGACTTGATGAGGTTAGATCCATGCTTTTTTGATCCAATTAATAGGAAGCTTATCCGTAGCGAGATGTCCATATTCATGGAGGACCGTACCATTAAGATATCGACAAGGCGGAGAAAAGAGTTCATACTTCTGAAATGACGAGTGCGTGATGTTGCAATCCGGTTCCAATTGTTAACGTTATACAGACTGGTTGAGATGACGTTCCAATAGAAAATCAAGGTATGGATTTACATGTGATAATCCTAATGATCTTATTGATGTTGAGACTAATATAGAACAATGATGTTAAGCTTGAGAATGGAAAGTTGAGGAACCTATTGTGCAATATAACCAAGAATGGTCTACTCGTGATTAGACGTCCTTCACTCGATTACCCACCAAATGAGTATTGTATGCTCACTGACGGGGGAGAACCCGAAGTATTTAAAGAAGCAATGGAAGATGAAAACAAAAAGAATTGGATGGAATGGAAGCCATAGAGGAGAAAGCCAAAGCTCCTTGTGGAGAAAATATCTTTGAGCTAGTAAAGGTTACATGAGTATAAGTTACCTAAGGGCAAGAAAGTGTTAAAAAATCGATGGGTTGTACCGTTGTTTGTGAAGCAAGATTGACATTACTTCACAACTCGAATTAAGGCTCGGTTGTTGGTAGTAAAAAGGTTTACTCAAAGAAAGGAGTTGATTTTGGTGAAAATTTTTGCATCCGTGGGTATAACGATGCACAATCTATAATAGTGGTGCTTGGGTTAGCCGCTAGTTTACTAGAGGTGAACAACGGATGTGAAAGAACGGCTTTTCTTCACGGGGATCTACAAGAGGGAGATTTTACATGTGAGCAACCGGAAGGGGTTTCAAGGAAGAGCAAGGAGGGCTATATTTGCAAAATTGGTAAAGAGTTATGGTTTGAAACAAGCGCCACGACAATGGGTATTATCGGAAGTTTAATTCGGTGATGATAAACATGGGTATAATGATGACCATATAGGCCGAGCATTGTGGTATTATGCAAAAATTCTCCGATGGTGTTTATTTTCTTTTGCTCTATGTTGATGAAATGTTAATTGTTGGGAAAGAAACATTTCAAGAATTAAAGAGTGAAAAAGAGTTTTAGATTTTGAGCAAGTCCTTTACTATGAAGGGGATTGGGACCGCGGCACGGACAAATCCTTGGCATTCAAATCATTGTAATCGAAGAGTGTAAGAAGTTTGTACTTATCGCAAGAAAATATGTTGAAAAAAGGTTCTTACAGATTGCAGGACAAAGCTAAAGCGGTAGTGTTCCTCTTGCTTCCCACTTTAAGACTTAAGTAGAGCAATGTCCCTCTATGAATGATGAAAAGTTGAGTAATGAAGATATTCCATTACTCATCAGCAGTAGTATAGGTAGCTAATGTACGCCATGGGTTTGTTACTAGGCCCGACATTGACACATGCCAGTTGGTATGGTGAGGGCGTTATCTCTCAAATCCTGGACGACGGGAAGACCGGAAAGGACATCATTGGGAGGAAGCCGTGATGAGTGGGTGATGAGATATCTTCGCAGGAACGACGGATCTTAGACTAACTTTGGGATGTGAGAAGAGCCTATGTTGGTTGGATCATAAGGTTCGGAATTTGGCCGGAAGCTTGGAATGGTCGAAAAATCTACTTCGGGGATATGGCACTTTTGCAAGGGGAGCCGTGTCTTGGCAATCTAAATTGCAAAAGTGTGCCTTGCACTCTCTACTACGAGGCCGAAGTTCATAGCCGTCCGGGAGGCAATGTAAGGTTTCAATTTTTTATATTTATAAAATTTGGACGTTCCTATGATGATTGAGTTTAAATTGAACGATAATGGACTTGTGGGATTTATTTAAATTAAAGAGGAGACATTTAATTGAGATGAGGATAATGTAATTAGAAGTTGGAGGGACTGAAGTGTAATTTTTATAATACTAATTATGTGTTTTTGCGCCGAAAGGCGACGAAAGAAGGGCGCCGAACCCGAAAGGAAAAGAAAAAGAAAAAGAAAATAATAAAATAAATATTTATATATATAAATAATACTTTATTAAATCTATAAAATAGAGAGGTAGAAGGCTCGGATGAAGGGAAAAAAAGAGGGAGGAAAGAAAGAAGAAAAAGAGAAAAGAGTAGAGTGAGAGAAGAAATGAGAGAAATTATCTGGTGTGACGTTAAGTTTTGATCGACGAACAGATAAGGGTGCCAGATCACGGTTGAGATGACGAGTTGGATCAATGCCAAAATTTTAGATGATGATCATGAAGCCTGATTCTTCATAATCCGACGGTGTCAAATTCTATTGAAGGTAAGGGGGTCAGTTTGTTTGGGTTTTAAACTTTGGAGTGTTGTTAATAGCATCTATATAAGTCTATTAAGATATTATGTTTTTGTATTAAACTTGAAATGGAAAAATTTAGTTTTGATGAGCATAAAATTTATTTATGCGAAAAAATTAATGAGATAGAAATGTTAGAAAATTTATCTAAAAATAGTATTTGATTTATATCAGATTTATTGTCAAATTAATACTCATAAATGTGTATGAAAATATTGAACACTCATTGGTTGATATAAAGGTGGATTTTTATGATACTGTGAAAGTGATTGTTAAATAAAAAGTTCAAAAGAATTTTGACTTGGGTTGAATGGAAATTGGGAATGAGAATGTTGGGAATGTTTTAGAAATGACACGTTAAAAATATACCGAAATTAGATGGCTTAGATTAAAAGCACAGAATTAAAGTCCTAGATGGAACGATCGGAGGGGAATGTCATAGCCCACGGTGAAATGAAAGTTCGGGAAAATTGACAAAATGAAAGTCTAGATGACAACGATACGGAGGAAATGTCACTAGCCCACGGTGAAAAGTCCGGGAATTGGACAAATAAAAGTCCTCGATGGGCCAAAAAAAAAAAAAAAAAAAAAAAAAAAAGATACGGAGGGAGGGAATATCATAGCCCATGGTGAAAGTCCGGAAAGTTGATGGGTGTTATCTCACGTGCTTAGTGCATTAATAAGATTGGTTAGGTGTATTGGTCTAAATGTGTTATTCTAAATTATTGGAGTAATTACCTTGTGAGAAAAGGTGAATTTTTGGGAAACCTGTTGATTTGAGAAATCACGGGATGAAAAGCAAAGTATATTTTGATATAAATGAAAGCATAATTTATTGCATCGTGTTTTCATAGTATTAGTTATGTATCATGGTTTTGGCTTGAAGCATCAAGTCCCCTTGTAAAATCTTTTCAAAGTACTCACCTTTATATAAAATAATAATTTTCAGGTACGAGGGTTATCCTGAGTCGTGAGGCATGTGGATGCCAGTTGTGTGTTTTTAATTTGATAAAACATATTAAGTGTAAATTAGATGTGGTTAATATTATTTCCGCACTCTGATGTAAATGGACAGTGTAATTGTCATTTTTTTATTTGACTTTTTCCGCATGTGATGTTTGCTTACTTTTTTTGGCCGGGTATTTTTTTTTTATGGTTTGACGGGGGTGACAAACATGGTATCAGAGATCAGGTTCGACTCCTATGAGCCGTGGGATGGTTAGACCACAGGTGCGTTAACGTTTAAGTATGAGAGGGTAACGTTAGGTGCCTATCTATTGTGATAGAGATAACATGAACATATATTCGACATGTATAAATGCTTATGTATAACAATGTTATGATTAATCTAAATGAGTATGATTATCTTATTGTTTTTTTTGTGCATGGTGTAGAACATGCCACCACGCAACACGAGAGGTCGTGCGAATCACTAACGGGAGCTCGTGCGGGCACGATGGACCACGCGGGGTCGTAGGAATCTCGATGAGGGAGATGATCACCAAGAGTCGGTGATGGGAGAGGGAAAGTGATCCTGTAGAACAATGTAGGAATGTTGAGGTGCTCAGCCTTACGATTTTGGGGCCGCCGAATTATGCAAGGAGTGTTCACCGCCATTTGAGTAAGTGGGAGAAACACTGTGCAACTGTGCAAGTGACAGTTAGAACACAGAAAGTAGGGCACCACAGCCATGAAGGCCTTTCTTCAATACGTCACCAACGGTCAAGGGAAAAACGGATCCGTAGTTGCGGCAGATTGGCTTGAACAAGTCACAAGAGCGTTGGATACAATCTTGGTGACTGAGGAAGACTTGAGGGTGGTGTTTGCCATCCTTAACTGCAGGGGAGCCCTCCAAAATGGTGGAAGACCATGGAGGAAATGGTAGCCAAAGAAGTGGGAGCCTTTAAGAAGCTTTCCTGAATTAGTATTTACGGACACAGCCTAAGGAGGCCCATGAGAATGGAGATTTATTAATTTGCGTTCAAGGGAGCCCATGTGTGGCTCAAGATGAGGCCAAGTTTACTAGCTTGTCAAGATTTGCCAAGCCATTTGTATCAAATAGAAGAGGAGAAAGCAAAACAGTTTATGCGGGCCCGCTTTAGGCCGTCCATAAGAAAAAATTGCCGGAAATTTGATCAAGTTTATCGACTATGGTTAGCGCGGCGGCGCCATTAGGAGACTTGAAATGCACTCTAGGAAAAAATTCAAAAATCCTAAGTCAACAGCGTGAGGGAACCTACAGTCTGTCGGAGGGCCATTCTTTTAAGAGCCAAGGACCTAACTGTCACAGTCAACATAATCCACGAGTCTTTTACCCGCCACATCTGTTATACATCGGGCAACCATCTCAGGGAGGCCGATTTGTTTTGGTTGTCTCAACCGGGTCATTCGTGTTATGGCCTGCCCACTGAAGGGTCAGGCAAGCGGCATCACGCAGGGGGACATCTCACATCCAGGCACAGGGACACTCACCTAGTCATGGGGCCACCTACCCTGCTAAATCGGTGTGGTCAGTTGGGCCATATTAGTCCGACAGTGCATGCCAGAGGGAGAATAGTCAGGGATCTACGGGATTCGCCACAACCTATTTCGGTCAGTTTCAGGCCTCAATGGCCCTCCATCCCATTTACATCATCACATACTCATATCAGTCCAGACCACAGCTGTAGCTAGCAGGGTCAGAGGACGCAATGACGGGTTTACGCTATAACATCAGCGCGGGAACCATCAGGGATAAGCTGGAACAGCAGGAGCAGCAATTGGATACCTCTGTTTGTACGACTGTACTTTACTCATGTTTTAATACGAGGGCTCGTGTTCTCATTCATTGCTTCATCATTTGCTTTGGCATTAGGATTGAGGTTGAGATCTTAGATTCAGTGTTTATGTTAGACACTCCACTGGGAGGTAGACAACCTTGTGCCGTTTGTATATCTTGCGAGATTAAATCAGTGATAGACGTTCGTGTTTGACTTCATTGTGTTAGAATGACTAGTTTTATATAAATCCTGGTATGGATTGGTTGAACCGGCTATGGGGCCATGATAGACTGTGTTCGACACCGTGTACTTTTTGTACACCCAAGGGAGATCGCTTCAATTTATTGGAGATCGAGGTAGTGGTTTTGTCCTTTCGTCTACTAAAGTCGTAGGTAATGGGAGTTGAATTTTTCTTTCCTCGGCGTGCTTTGGTGATGAGGTTAGCATAGTTAGTGTGGCCTTGCCCCCAAGTTGTCTGTGAATTTTCTCGGGATGTCTCTCCAGAGGATTTGGATGGCGTTACACCACTCGGGAGATGAAATTCTCCATTGATCTTATCCGGCACTACTACTCCCATCTCAAGTACCACCATACATTTTTGGCGCCGGCAGAGTTTACACGAGTTGAAGGTGCAGATTCAAGACTTGTTGGATAAAGGCTTTATTCGACCTAGTTGCTCGCCGTGGGGAGCTCCCCTCTTTATTTGCTAAGAAGAAAGGATGGAATCACGTAGAATGTGTGTAAAAAAAGATTATCGACGATTGAATTGCGTGACATAAAGACAAGTATCCCTTCCAAGGATCGAGGACTTATTTTGACCAATTGAAAGGTTCGAGCTGTTTTCTTCTCGAGATCGATTTAAGGTCGGGTTATCATCAGTTGATAATTAATGAGGGGGAAACATTGGCGAAGAGGTGTTCCCGCTCACGCTCGGGGCATTAGGAGTTCTTGTGATGCCATTGTTCTTACGAACCCTCCACCAGCAACTTTATGGAATTTGATGAATTGTATCTTCAAATCCATATCTTGAAACCGTTTTTCGTGTCGGTTCGTGGACGTTCTTGATCTACTCGCCATCGGTTGAGTCTCATGAGGAGCATTTGAGGATAGTATTATAACTCTGCGAGCACCGTTGTTGCGAAATTTAGCAAGTGCGATTTTTGGTTACCTAGGTGAATTCTTAGGTCCTGTTGTGTCAGGGAGTGTAGTAGCAATAGAGATTCATCACAGATTGAGGCATGATGAATTGGGAACGACCGAAAGACTGTATTTGAAATTCGTAGTTTCCTGGGTTTAGCTGTTACTTCGACGATTTTGTAGAGGACTTTTCAAGATTAGCGGCACCAATGACTCGCTTACGGGAAGGGAATTCGTTTTGTTGGACGATGCATGCGAGCATTTCTTTTCAAGAGCTTAAAAGACTGACTTCGCAACCACAATTCTTGTTATAGCCGAGCGAGGGTTGGGGTATACCGTGTAACTGCGTGCTTCACTGATGGCTTTGGGCTGTCTGTTTGATGCAGTTGGGTAAAGTGATTGCGTATGGTGCTCGTCAGTTAAAGACGCACGAACAAAATTATCCGCTCATGACTTGGAACTTTCGGCTGTTATTTTGCTTTACAGAGTTGGAGGCATTACGTGTCCGGAGAGCGGTTGAAGTTTTTTGTTTTTTTCAGAGCACCAGAGCTTTTGAAGTACTTGTTTCACACAGAAGACTTGACTTGAGGCAACGCGTTTATGGAGTATCCATGGAAGACTTGACTTCGATTGACAACATATCATCCGGAAAGGCTACAACGTGTGGGCCGATGCACTATAGACTCGCTTGGTGTTTTGGCGAGCATTTCCTATCCATGCTTAGAAAATGCTTCAAGATATCGGTGAGTATGATTTACTTCCGTGAGACGAACAGTTTGCTATGTTATTCACATTGTTCCTGTAGAGCCTCAATCATTATAGGGTTCATTGAGGCAACAACGCAAGATGTGGGAGGCAAGACTATTTTCCGATCGCATTCTATGAAATGTATGCCACATATTGGGTTTTCATGAGGATCAGAGTTGGAGATCTAAGTCTAGATTGTTTGGCCTTTGGTCTTGTAGAAACGATGTTCTTCATGAGTTTCATCATCACGATGACTTGCAGTTCATCTGTAGGATCAAAATGTATCAGATGTGTTTTCGCCAATTTTGGTGAAGCGAATGAATAAAGATGTTTCTTTATTCGTTTTCGAGGTGCTTGACTTGTCAGCAGTGAAGCCGAACACTCCCAAAAGCCAGCAGGTTTGCTACATACCATTATACCAGTTGCAGAGTGGAAATGGGAGCACATCACTATAGACTTTTGTTACGCATCGGGTATGCCCTATATCATTGAGAGGGCATGAATGCCGTTTGGGGCCATAGTGGAATCGTTTGACAAATCCGCCGCATTTTCTTCCTATCCTTTTTCACATTCGCAGAGGATCTTGGGTTCTTTATGTTCGAGAGATCGTTAGATTGTCATGGTGTTCCGTTCTAGTCGTTTCGGATAGAGATCCACGTTTTGTCTATCCTCTTGTTGGAAGGGAATGCAGATCCGCCTAGGATCGGATTTGAGGTTAGCACGGCGTTTCATCCTCAGAGAAACTGAACGGCAGTCTGAGCCGTACTATTCAAATTTTTTGGAGGACATGTTACGGCATGTGTACTCGACTTTGGGGGATCATGGGAGGAATCATCTACCTTAGTGGAATTCGCGTATACAATGTTTATCATGCGAGTATGGGAATGGCAAACTTTTTAGGCGTTATAAAGCTGAAGAAACGGAAGACCGTGTAGGTCACACTATTTGTTGGACTTACGTTGAGAATAACGCTTGCAAAGTCCGGATTGGGTGGTTCGTGCACGACTGATAAGGTGGTATTGTTAGAACACGTTTACTCCGGCACAAAGTTGTCTAAATAGTTATGCTGACCAGAGGAAACGTCCATTTGGAGTTTGCTTGTTGGGATCATGTATTCTTGAGGGTTTTTCACCTAAGAGGATTGATGCGCTTTTCGGCATAGCGTGTCAAGCTAATCACCAAGAATCATTGGACCGTTTGAGATTCTTGATCGTATTGGGGCCGTGGCAGACGTCTGGCCTGCACCGAGGTTGGCCATGTTCATAATTTATTTCATGTTTTCCATGTTGGTCGGAAATAATTAACCCAATCCTTCACCATTTTGGGATTGGGGAGATCTTGACGTTATGAGGATGTGTCACTATGAGGGGGGGGGGGGGGGGGGGGGGAAAGCGCCAAAAAAAAACCGATTCGAGTGTTGTACAAAAACCACGAAGGGAAAATCACGTTTGAGAGGAAAGACTATTCCATGTGAAGGGTCTGTGGCTTCATCATGGCATAAGGAATCTACATGGGGAACGGTGACTCAAGGTTCGCTGCAA
>CM018901.1:11511575-11519075 GCA_009663005.1 Actinidia chinensis
ACACTCTACTCACTCCGATCTAAAATATAAACTCAACACCCCTCTGTGTTCACACACACAGAAAGAGAGAGAAGAAGAAGAGACGACGGCGTGAGAGGAGGAGACTAGGAGGAATGCTACGGGTGAAAGAGAGAAGATTTGATAATTAAAGAAGAGTAAAGGAAAAAGAGAAAAGTAAAAAAAAAAAAGTAAAATGATGATGTGGGATGAGAGATGTTGGAGTTCAACGGTCATGCAGGGAGAATTTTACGCGTTATTCTCTCAAAAAATTTACTGTTAAGGCCCTTGGGAAATTAATTATAATTAGGCCCTAGACCTTGTTTTAAATTCTAGTTAAAACCATGTCACACAATCCCAAACTATAAAGTTCATACCAATTATAATGATCCATACTCAATGGCCAAATATAAAATCACAAGTCACTTGTAAGTCATCATGAGAAGCCCAACATCGATAATCTACGTCCAATATCCCAATCTGTGGCCAATTAAAAACACTTAGACACAGTAATCCCACATGTGGCCTAATTATTAAATTTTTCAAATTTTCATATAAAACAAAAAATAAAACCTTACAACCTCCACCACTTAAGAAATTGTCGTCCACTAAATTAGATAAATGGTACGCCGGTTGATCAAAAAGATCCGGATAACTTTGCGCGAACCTTTAGTCGCGTTCCCCATGTAGGCTTCTTCTACGCCGATGAAGCCATAAAACCTTCACAATGGAATAGTCCTTTCCTCCAAAACTTGATCCCTCGGTCCAACACACAATTGGTCGCTCCTCATACGTGACATTCTCAATTGACGTCAAGATCTCTCCAATCCAAAATGTGTGAAGGATTGTGCTCATATTTCCGTACATGGAAACATGAAACACATTATGCACATTGGCCAGCCACGGTGGCAAGGTAACGGTATGCACCGACTCCAATACGATCCAAGAATCTCAACGGTCATAACCTGGTGATAGCTTGCCGCTATACCCAAAGCGCATTAAACTCCCTTCTTAGGTGAACCCTTAAGAATACATTGATCCCCAACCATCCCCCCCCCCCCCCGCGCAAACTCCAAATGACGTTTTCTCCGGTCAGCGTACTCTTCTGACGATCTACACCGTGAGTAAACGCTCCTGATCAAAACTACTTTCTTATTTGTATCACGAACCCCAATCAACTTGGCAAGTGCTGCTCCCCCAACGTCGGTCCCCCGCAAATGGGTGACCTACAAGGTCCTGCCATACAACGCCTCAAAAGGTGTCATCCCAATTCTTGCTGATCACTGTTGTTATATGCCGACATTCCACCAGTGTAGGTGATCCTCCCATGATCCCCCAAAATCAGTCCATGCCCGAAGCATATCTTCAAATTTGAATAGTACGCTCAGACTGCCCATCAGTCTGAGGGTGAAATGCCGTGTTAAGCCTCAATCTGATCCAAAGCGAATTGCATCCCTTTCCAAAAGAGCAATGTCAAACGCGGATCTCTATCAGAAACGATAGATATAGGAACCCCATGTAGTCTAACGATCTCACGAAATAGACATCCAGATCTCTGCTGAATCTAACAGAACGGATATGAAAAAAAATGTGCGGATTTTGTCAAACGATCCCACAACCCACACAGTGTCATGCCCCCGCAATGACCTAGCAACTCGGATCCCAGTCCATTGTAATATGTTCTCATTTTCACTCCGCACCTGTAATGGTTGTAGCAAACTCGCTTGGTTTTCTAATGTTCGGATTTCACTTGCTGCCAAGTCACACATCTAGAAACGAACAACGCAACGTCTTTCTTCATTCGCCTCACAAAACGCGACATAACATGATACATCTTCGTTTTCACCATGATGAACTGCAAGTTGCGAATGATGAAATCACGAGTACATCATTCTACTAGATTATGGCCAAAATCTAGACTTATACCTCAAACCCTGATCCTCAGTGTAAACCCAATCTGTCGGGCCTATACCTCTAGAAATGTGATCGCAAATAGTCTTTGCCTCCACATCTTGCTGTTTGTAGCCTCAATGACCCTACTAATGATTGGATGGTTCTCTAGACAATGTGAACAACGTAGGCAGACTCACCTGTCCCGCTGAGAAGTAGTCATCCTCACCAATATCCTGAACATTTGCCACTCACTAATAGAAATATTGCAAAAGTGCTAAAAGATTTCCTACTTAAGAGGCATCGGCCCAAACGTTGGCCTTCCATGGATGATGTTATAAATTAAAATCGTAGTCCTCATGTATTTCATCCATGGTCGCTGTCTCCTGTTCAAGGTCCTTCTGCGTAAATAGATATTTCACTTTATGGTCCTGACAACACTCAAAATGCTCACGTATAAGTAATGTTTCAATTCTTCAATGCAAAGATAACCGCGCAAGCTCATAAGTCGTGAGGTGGATAATTCTGTTCATGCGTCCTCCAATTGACGAGAGCCCATACGCAAATCCTTTACCCAAACAGCATCAGCACCAACCCCAAGCCATCACGTGAAGCACCGCAGTACCCGGTATAATCCCAACTACCGCTCAGGTTAACAAGAATCGATGCCGAAGTCAATATCTTCTTAAGTTCTTGGAAAAGAATGCTCGCACGATCGTTCCAAATAAAGCGAATTCCTTCCTCATAAGTCGAGTCATCGGTGCCGCTAAACGTGAAAAGTTATCTACAAACGTCGGTAGAACCAGCGAACCAAAAACTACGACTCTAAATACGGTCTTGTCGTTCCCAATTCATCCACTGTCTAAATTTTCGAGCATCCACAACGTACGCCCTTCCGTGACCAACGTGGAACCTGAAGAACTTCACTCAGGTAATCAAAAATTCGCCACTTGCTAAATTAGGTACAAACGGGCTCTAGCAAGAGCTGTAAACACTATTAAATGCTCCTCATGTGACTCAACGATGGCGAGTAGAATCAAGAGTCGTCCACGAATACAACACGAAGGTCAAGATATGGATTGAAGATACGATTCATCAAATCCATAAAAGCTGCCTGGTGAGTTTGTATGACCAAATGGGCATAACAAGAAACTCATAATACCCGTAGCGTGGAGCGAAAGCGTCCCTCGCAATATCCCCCTCCTTAATTCACAACTGGTGATAACCGACCTCAAATCGATCTCGAAGAAGAAGCCGAACCTTTTAATTGGTCAATAAGTCATCGATCCTCGGCAGTTGGGATACGGTTCTTTATCGTCACATGATTCAATCGTCGATATCTACAACATCCTAAGCATCATCCTTCTTCTTAGCAAACAAAGCCGAAGCTCCCACATGGTGATGCGCAGGTCGGATAAAATCCTTATCCACCAAGTCTTGATTTGAACCTCCACTCTTGCAACTCGCCGGTGCAACAAGATAAGGTGGTACTGAATAGGTGCGGTGCACGGCATAAGATCAATAGAAAATCAATCTCCGATGTGTGGTAATTCCATTCAAATCCTCTGAACGAACCGACATTCGCAAACCACTGTGCACAGCCACGCTAACCCGTACCTCGTCAACTAAGCCTGCCGAGAAAGAAAATTCAAACTCCACTTCCTATGCACTCGCAGTAGACGACGGACAACACCACAATCTGTTCCCCCCGAAATGAACGCGGATCTCCCTCGGTGTATAAAAAGTAACCGACTGTCAAACACAATCTATAGTGGGCCGATAATCAGTCACCAATCCATACCAGATTGTGTCAAAAAAAGTTTCATGTCCAACACAATAAAGTCAAATATAAAACGTCGATCAGCGAATCTCACCTCACAAGATATAAAACTTGTCTCAAAGTTGTTTCTTCCTCCAATTGACGTGTCTAATATAAGCACTGCATCTAAACTTATATTTTCAATCCCAATGCCAAGCAAAAGATGATGCGATGAATGGATGTGATACCTTGTGCGATGAGAATACGAGCCCAAAAATTTTAAAAATGGAAAAGTACCTGCACAACAGAGGTATTCCAACTGCTGCTCATGTTGTCAGTGCCCCGCGGTCCAACTGATGCTCCTGTTGTCCAGTTGCCCCGACTGTCCTATGATGATGTCATAGCATAAACACGCCCTGCGTCCTCTGACCCTACTGGGCTATAGCCTGTGGTCTAGAATGATATGAAGTCTGGGCTGATGTTTGTAAATGTTGGGAGGGCCCTCGATGCTGAACGACCGAGTAGGTTGGTGTAATCAATAGATCCCTGACTGTTCCCCCTCTGCGTGCAATGAACGCCATCATATGTCCAAACTTGGCACACTGAAACACGTGATGGTCACCTACTGTGTTCTGATCCTGTGTTTGGCTATATGAATGTGCCCTGATTGCGACTGTCTCAATGCCCTTTCAATGGGCAGCTAAAACCCGATGCCCCTACTGGTGACAACCAAACAAGTCGGCCCTTATGAGATGTCTGGTCTGATGATACTATTGACATTTTAGGTGAAGATCTAATAGGATACTACTGCCTGAGTAGTAGAACTCTTTGAGCTTTTAAAAGAACGCCCTCAAATGTTGTAGTTCCCCACGTTAGATTTCAGATTTGTGATCTTCCTAGTCTCATTTAATGTCTCTCAGTGGCGCCGCCGCACTAACCATGGTAGTAGAGTAACCTTGAGTACGTCCCGCAATCTTGTTCTTATGGACGGCCTAAGCCCTCGCATAAAACGTTTTGCTTTTCATCCTCCGTCGACACACATGCTTTCGCAAAACTTGACAAATAGTGATTTAGCTAAATTGAGCCACAGTCATGTTTCCTACCTTGGACTAAAATTAATGAACTCCATCTCAGAGCCTCCGTGCTGTGTTGGGGGGGGGGTGGGGGGTAAAGTATGATCTAGAAAAAACCTTCCTAAACGGTTCCCAATTCTTAGCCACATCTTCCTCACAGTTCTTCCACCACTGGAACGCGTCCCTTGCAAATGATAAGAATTAAACAATACCCTCAATTTATAATGCCCCGAATCCGTAAAATTTATACATCATAAGAATTTTGCGTGTATGACAATTAAGTAAAGTAATAAAGAGTTAAGAGGTCAAGGAGACAGAAATTAAGTTAGAATAATTACAAAACGTATATTTAGGTTTCTGCCCCCAGTTTCTTCTGGCGTCCGAACGCATATGGGAGTTCGAAAAAGCCCAGGCAAAAATAAAAATTTTAGTAGTCTCTCATGTTTCAGAACGGTAAGCACGGAGTTCGAACGCCAGATTTAAAAATCTTCTTAGCGTCCGAACGCCTCAAAGGACGTTCGAACTCTAGCGTCCGAACGCTAAAGGAAACGTTCGGAACGCCAACAGTTAAAATGACAAGAACAAGGGGAACACCGGATTACAATGGGAAGCCACATGGGATGATTTCTCATGGTCTCAGTAAACATATAAACATATACACAAACACTCCACCACACCATATACCAACACACAACGGAAAAACGAGAGAGAGAAGAAAAAGAGAAGAAAGAGAGGAAGAGAGAGCTGGGAAGTCAAATTTCTTGCCTTTAGAACTCAAGCTCAAAATCAAGCAGGTATACACCTTAAAACACTTAAATTTCTGTATATGTATAGCCTTAGAGTTTTAACTTAAGTTCAAATTTAGATCTAGCAGCAGAGTCAAAATTTTATGGTTGAAATGAAGTTGATTAGTCCCATTGAGCTAGACTTAGTATCCTAGAAAACATCCTAAGATTGGAGTGAACTTGTGTGAGTTTTGGTAGAAATTCGTAGGTTCAGTTACTGTCATAAACGGTCAAACCCAGTGAGGTCCGAACGCCCAAGAACAGTGTACTGAACCGCTCCAGCGTCCGAACGCCCAATGATAGAGTTCGAACGGCCTAGAAACTTTCAGGCCAGAATTGGCATTTCCTTCGGACTTTTAAATGTGCCCAACGTTATAAGAAACTCTTTGATAGATCTATATCGAGACCTTAGACACAGACTAAGAAGAGTTTGACTAGAATAAGAATCTCTAAGTAAGATTGAACGTCATATTATGCAAATTAGTGATTCAATAAACTTAGTATTGACAATTCATTCCTTAATTGTAGGGACACATAGGTTAGCAAACCTAGATAAGAGAACCCCCAGGTGAGAACATAATGCTATGACAAAAAACTTATGTATGTTCAAAAATATTTCAAATGGATTAGGTATATACAAAGGTGTTCCATGTTTTCAATGCATCAACATTATGTTTAAATATGAATGTCATGCCTTCACAGTACGATAGTTGTTATGCTATGTACTGAAACCCCAGGATGAATGTTTTGATGATTTAAATGTTAGCATGACTTACATGAAACGCAATGTGTTCACGTATGATGCATGGTGATACCCGGGTCCTATTGCGGGACTGTAATCAAGCCGGGGGGGCAATAGTCCTCAGACGGATGGGGGACGTGAAATAAGACCATCCGTACGATAGTGTCTGGGCCTAAAGAGCCCACCCATAGCCTATACGGCTAGTAGTTATGCCGAGTATTTATTTCCTACGATATGTGCATGATTTTAAGAAGATATGAAATGTTTATACTCCGGTATGTTTCTGATATGGCAAGCTCTGTTTGCGTGAGCTTCAAGGTAAAGAAATGAAATTACATGTTTTCTGCTAACTAAAAAAAATAAAAAAAAAAAACAAAAAAAAAAAAAAAAAAATGATATGTATGCTATGACAACCCAATCCATGAGCTTTATGTTCATGCATTTATGTTGATTCAAATCTTTGGCTACGTTTTCGAAACCTTTTCAGGAAGCCAAAGTGAAGAACCCTAGACGAGATGAGCTTATATGTAGTTTTGATAGCCCGAGGGCTTGTTAGGTATTTGAGCCTAGACCCTAATTATGTCTTGAAGACTAGTATGATTCCGTTTAGCTGGGAATGTAGTAAAGTGAAATACTTAGCACAGCTCTGATGTAAGGTAGGACGTGACACTTTATTATATTTAGTTATGACGCTTCCGCAAACGAAAAATTATTATGGCATTTGAATGAGAAATGCACAGGTTCACGGTTACGTTGCCTTGGCGGGAAACCGTCGGCCATCACGCGCCCCACGATCCGCATAGGCAGAGGTTGAGGGGCCGTGACAAGGTGGTATTTTCAAAGCCAAAGGTGTAGTTTCACGTACACAGAGCTTATAGGTTTACACCATGAATAGAATAACGTCTAGATAGGAGTATAAAGATTGATTAGTGATCGCGCTATGTGCCATGCTACGCTCTGATATACTAGGATGTTATATGGCTAATGTTATGAGATATGCCTAAAAGTTTGATATGTTTGTAGAAGTTATGCCGCCGAGAAGAGGCCGAGGTCGCAAAGGGGCAGAAGAGCCGAAGATCGAGTGACGAATAGAGAGGATTAGAGGGACTTGTCCAAGTGGTCCATGATGTTCATAATAAAAATAACCACGTGAAGCACTTGCCAACAACCGGCAATACCAATGCAAAAGCCGAGCGATGCCACGTACCCACCAATAAGCCATTCCAACAGCTGAGACCTCCAACTTTCTATGAA
>CM018901.1:11524075-11526575 GCA_009663005.1 Actinidia chinensis
TTCCCATGTGTCTCAGCAACATATAACACATATACACAACACTCCACCAAACCATATACAAAAAAACACACCTACGGAGAGAGAGAGAGAGAAAGAAAAAAAAAAAAAAGAGAAAAAAAAAAGAAAAGAGAAGAAGAAAGAGAGGAAGAGAGAGCTTGGGAAGTTCAAATTTCTTGGCCTTAGAAGGCAAGCTCAAAATCATGCAGGTATACACCTTAAACACTAAATTTATGTAATGTAGCTTAGGGTTTTAACTTAAGTTCAATTTAGATCTAGCATGCTAGAGTCCAATTTATGGTTGAAAGTGAAGTATTGATAGTCCTATTGAGCATAATTGTATCCTGAGAACCTCTAAAGATTGGAGTTGAATTGTGTGAGTTTTGGGTAGAAAATTCGTAGGTTCAGTTACGTTCATAACATGTCAAAATCGCAGTGAGCGTCCGAAACGCCAAGAACGCGTCCGAACGACCCCCCAATGATAGAGTTCGAACGCCTAGACCACTGTCAGGCAGAATTGGCCTTTTCCTTATACTTTAAATGTTGCCCAAAGTTATATAGGGCTCTTTGATAGATCTATATTATGAAACTTAGACACATGACTAAGAAAGTGGACTTAGGAATAAGAAGATCTAAGTAAGTGAAAGTCATATTATGCAAAGTAGTGATTGATTCAATAAACTTAGTATGAATTCCCTTACCTTAATGTAGGGACACACGATTAGCACCTAGCTAAGAGAAAACCCAAGTGAGTAGTAACCATAATGCTATGAAACAAAAATGATGTATGTTCAAAATGTTTTCAAATGTATTATGTATATTATACAAAGGTTTTACCATGTTTTCAATACATTCAACCATTATGTTAAATATGAATGCACACCCTTCTTCAAAATTACGATATGTTGTTCTGCTATGTATGGAAACCATGGATGAATGTTTTGAGATTTAAATGTCTAGCATGACTTTACATTGAAAAGCCAATATATGTTCAAGTATGTATGCATGGTGATACGAGGGTCCTATATGTGCGGGACTTTGAATCAGTCAGATGTCTCAAATGGATGGGGGACGTGAAATAAGACCATCCGGTAAGATAGAGATCTCTGGCCTAAAAGCCACCCATAGCCTATACAGCTATATGTTTATGGCCGAGATTTACACCTTACAATATGTGCATGATTTAAAAGTCTGAATGTTTATGCTCACGGTAATGTTTATGATATGGCAAGCTATGTTTCGTGAGTCTTCAAGTTAAAGAAATAAAATTACCTGTTTTATGCTAACTATGATATGTATGATATGAAAACAATCATGTATTTTATGTTCATGCATTATGTTTTCACAATCTTTGGCTTACTTTTCGAAAACCTTTTCAGGAAGCCAAAGTGGAAGACCTAGGACGAGATTGAAGCTTATATTGTAGTTTTGATAGCCCGATGGCGTGTTTGTATTTTGAGGGCTAGACCTAAATTTATGTTTTGAAGACTATGTATGATTCCTGTTTAGCCTGGGAATGTATGTAAAGTGAAATACTTAGAAACAGCCTCTGTATGTACGGTATGGAGTGACACTTTATTTATATTTTTAGTTATGACGCTTCCGCAAAAGAAAATTATTAGGGCATTTTGAATGAGAATGCACAGGTTCAAAGGTAAGTTGGCCTTGGCGGGCAACCGGTGCCTCACGCGCCACGATCCGCAAGGCCGGTTTGCGGGGCGTGACAAATTCCTCCTCTCACCAAAATTGTATCTAAGCTCTAGTGACCTGTTCCAGCCACTCCTCTGCTATCAAAGGAATCCATTTCGCTCGCTTAAAAGTGGGCGAGTCGAAGTTAAGAAATTCCTTCATGGGCCGTGGTAGCCCTGGTGTCAGGCTGCTCTAGCTGGCACTTGCATTGCCTGCACCGTGTTTCTTACCACTTGTTCAATGACCGTGAACCACTTGCTTGAATTTTGCACCACTAATAATGGCAGGTGGAGCACCCCAGTCCCTCCACATTTCCTCTAGTTCCTCCCCCCATCATAAACTCTTGGTGTTTTCGCCATCCCCCTCTCACAATTCCACGAGCCCCGCGGCTCCACGAGCCCCACGAGCTCCTGTAAATGTGATCTCGGCGACCCTCTTGGCTTGTCGTGGTGTCCTGTTCTACTCATGGCATAAGAAAATAATAAAATAATCATACTCATTTATGGATCAACTCAAAATATGTTCTATACTGCATGCAAATATTAACAAGATACCATGTATTTTCTTGTATCACTAAATACTTATGTAACTTCCTCGTTTTACCTCTATACCTAGACACCACGACAAACTTGATCTAACGCTCATGGTATTCTAACTGAGAGCTCTAAAGATACCATGTTGTCACTCCAACGTCCAAACCAAATCCGGCCACCTAAGCAAACATTCACATGCAGAAAAGTCAAACTAAACAATATACAAATATATTTGGGGGGGTCATTCATAAGAGTACTATAAATCATCCCCTGGACCATGC
>CM018901.1:11569075-11571575 GCA_009663005.1 Actinidia chinensis
CTCACAACGATGAGTCTTGATGAACTTTTGGGTTCATCTGACCCATGAGATCATTGTTTTGTTAAAGGGACGAGAGAAGAAGCAAAGCCCAAAAGAAGGCTCGCACTCAAATCCTCTATCACGAACGGGAGGAAGAAGAAGAGGAGAGTGACGACGATAAAGAAAGAAATGACACTTCTCACAAAACGATTCAACAAAAGGTTCATGAGGAACGGAGAGGGAGGGAAAAAAGAAAAACATCAATAAGAAGCATAAATGAAGAGGCCTCCTACGGCGACGACAAAGCAAAAAGGATCCTCCAACTTGTTCGAGTGCCATAAGCCTGGACCACTATAAGTCAGATTGCCCTCGCCCCCTTCCAGAAGAACGGAAAGAAAAGAAATTCAAAAGAAAGAAAAGCCTTGAAGGTAACTTGGGATGATTCAGAAGGAAGCGGCATCAGAATAAGAGGGAGAAGCGAAAATGAGATGGTACTGTTTGCCCTTCATGGCAAAAGGAGATGAGGTAAGTCTTTTGGATACGATTGATGAAAATCACATTCTTATGAAGAACTTCAAGATGCCTATGATTGAGTTATATAAAAAATACTTATAAAAACTACATGTAAAACAAACTCTTAAAAAGAAAAGAAAGAATGAATTTTGAATGAGGATAGTCTATGTTGAAAAAATGATGAAAATGAAAATTTACTTCAAAAATAATAATAATCTCAACTCCAAGATCAAGTCTTCAATATGTTAGAAGAAAAGAAAAAGAAAATATTAAACTAAAGAAAACCATTAAAGATTTAAAACAAAACTTTAGAAAAATTTGTTTAATGGCCAAAGAAAATTTAATATGTTACTTGGAAGAACAAAGGTGTGTTTTTAACAAAAGAAAGTTTTGGATATGATCCTAAAAAATAACAAAAGTTTTATAAAACTTTCTTGAAAAAGAATCTTTGCTTTAATTCTTCATTCACTAATTACAAGTTATATGGAGAAATGGACATATTGGAGGAGCTTATCCTATAAATAAACCTTTCACAAGTAAATATTAATTGATCAAATTCTAAAATTATTAACCATTGGAATACTTATAAAGCTTGGCGTACCCAAACAAAAAAATGTACTTACGCTGATTTTACGGACCCAAGAAAACTTGGGTACCAAAAAGATTATTGATTTATTTTGTAAGATATGTCTTAAGTCATATGGAAAGCTCCACGAACATGGTCATGGATAGCGCTGCTCAAGACTATGACGGGGGAGAACAATAAAAGCTTTCATCTTTCACACCAAGGATGGAGGATGTTGTCACATTTGTGATAATTCAAAAGGTACAAAATTATTGGAGTAGGAAATATGACAATTACTCTTCTTGCATTGAAACTGTTCTTTTTTTTATAGTAGTGAGGGCCTTAAGCATAATTCTAATAAAGTATAAGCCAATACTGTGTATAAAGACTATAATGGTTAATTGATTAAAAAATCAATGGCATAATTACGCATGCTCAGGCTCATAATAATAAAACATTATTTAGTGCATCTATACATGGAAATGTATATCCTTTGACTTTGATCGTTTAGTTAGTCAAGACGGTAAAGTCTTGCGGCCATAAATGAAGAATAGTTGGTAGGCATCGAAGATAGGACAGCTTTAGCATGGAGTTTACTGCATCAATTAAACAAGCATGATTTAGAAAGGTACCTAAAATCAAGTTTGTTAAAGACAAAATTTGTGATGCATTGTCAACGAGGGAAGAAATAAAACATCCTTTTCCAAAGAAGAATATATGTCCACATCTAGACCACTTCAACTGCTGCATATGGATTTGTTTGGTCCCAAATAGGTTTGCTAGTCTTGGGTGGGAATGTATATGCATTTGTAATTGTTGATGATTTTTCACGTTTTACATGGGTATTATTTCTTACTCACAAAAAGGAAGCACACATGCATTGCAAAATCTGAAGACGCACAAAATGAAATAGGGTGCCACTATCACCAATATTCGTAGTGATAGAGGAAGAGGAATTGATAATCAAGAAGATATTGTGAAAAAATATTGTTGATGATCATGGATTACACACAACTTCTCTTTGCACCTAGAAAACCAACAAAATGGAGTTGTTGAACGTAAAAATAGATCTCTCAAGAAATGGATAGAAAATATGTTAAATGAACATAATTGACCTAAGTATTTTGGCTGAGCTGTACTACAGCTGTTTTATATTATAAATCGTATAGGTATTGATCAAAAATTGAAAAGGACTCCTTACGAACTTTGGAAAGGAAGAACACCCAATATTTGGTTATCAAAGTATTTGGTGTGACAATTGTGGAGGTGTGAGAAGAGGTTTTTGAGAAGAGGTTTTTTTCACCTTGTGAAGAAGCGTGGTGTGCTCATTGACGTGTAAAGGTTTTGAAAACTCCCACCCGTAAGGGTTTGGTTTAGGGATGGAATGGAATCTCAAGTGGGTGTGCTGGAGGAGTGGACGTAGGTCAGAAAGACCGAACCACT
>CM018901.1:11681575-11684075 GCA_009663005.1 Actinidia chinensis
TCTATAAAAGGGATGCTAGGGTGTTAGATTTCTGGCGCGTTGCGTTGTGGCTGAGGAGCCAGATTGCGTAGGGTGAGATTGAGAGGCAAGATAGAGAAGCGATGGGAGAGAGGGTGTGGAAGTTGAGCAATCGAGTCTCTCCGTTGTAATCCATTCGTTAATAGTGTTGAATTTCTCTCCGTGGACGTAGCATCGTTGGCGAACTAAGAAATCTTTGTTGTCTTTTGTGTGTGTGATCGGTTATTAATTTGAGCACAACAATTGTATCAGAGCCTAGGTTGAGGCGATTCGGAGCCCAGGTCAAAAATTGAGTGTTTGTGGAAGTGATCAAAATTATTTTTTGATTGCACCAGGGGTGTTCCTCTCGTCGATACGGAGCTCCACCACCAAACCGCGTCGGAAACGGAGTCTGGACGTGCCCTCACGCGCCGTCTGAACATCGGCAAGTGGTATTAGTCTCAGCCACGCGCCCAGTCAATGCCCAGTTAGAGTTGACCCATTGACCGTTGATCGGTAAATTACATTTTTAGCCTATGAATTTTTGGATAATTACAGTTTGGTCCCTAGAGTTTCTGTTAATTATAGATTGGTCCCTAGAGTTATTGATAATACAGTTTGTACGTCAAGTTTTTAGATATTTGAATTTGCGTCCCAGACTTCTTAATTGTTAATTGGCCCCCAAAACTTTTTGATTTTGACAAGTTGGTCTCAGAAGTTTTTGCTTTGACAGTTTAGCCCTCTTGAGATTTCTCGGGGGGGGGGGCATTATGGATTCATTCGCGGGTTGGTTTTCGAGATTTTGCTGTAATGAGAGAAGTAAGATGGCGGAGCATAGTTGGACGATGATCTTACTTTCAGCGACCGATTACGTCATATGGAAACCAAGGAAAAGGATACCTATTTTGCAAGATTTGCACGACCCTTTGGAGAATAAAGGAGACAAACCTGTAGCGACGAATGATGAGAATGGAGAAAGATGAATAGGAGACGATGGGCTAATCAGACAGTGATGACAACGAGGTGTTCCAATTATTGTAGGCATGGAGCGAACGCTTATAACTTGTGGATCAAGTTGGAGGAGATTATACCAGGCGAAGACATCTTGGAACAAGTCTTATTGATGAGAGGCTTGTGAATTTAAAGTTCAAAGAGAGACTATAGTGGCAGAAACATACGAGCAAGTTCCAAAATTTGGTCAATCAGTTGACCAGTGTTGACCTACGTTTAACATTAGATGTATGCCTATTGCTTCTGATTTCCTTGCCAAAGTTGGGAAGACATTGGTGGTTTATCTCAGAATTCAGCGCCGAATGGGAATTAACTACGAGTATGGTCATGGATGCCCTATTCAATAAGAGGCTCTGAGTAGAGAGATGAGCTCGATAGATTAGAGTGAGTCGTAGGACCTAGTCTCAAAGAGTAGGTAAAGAGGTCAGTCAGGAAATGTCATCATAGGGGTACTGAAAAAGGAACGGTGGAGGTCATAGGTGAGAGGTCGTCACTGTAGGTGTTTTTATGCGACTAGGAGGGGCATATCAAGAATGGATTATCCAAATATAAAGCACAGATCAGTCTTCAGATACAACAGCGACAACAATGATGGCAATGATGATGAGATTGATGTTCTCCCTAGCAGTATCATAATATGGAAGTCAATTGGGTTTGATTCAGGCAGTTCTTTGGCCACTTGTGCGAGAATAGAGAGGTGTTCTCGACAGATGCACCAGGCAAGGGACGGTATGGCTGCGACAACACGTCTAGCAAGTTGGTTGGGCAGAGGGTCAATTTGTCCGGTTCCGCATGGCAGATGGAGGTCTAGACGTTGACAAGGTAAGGATGTTTAATCTACGGAAAAATTTGATTTCTCTTGGGAGCTAGATTCAAAGGGATGCAGCTTTGACGCTATAGTGGATGAACTCTCAGGTTTTCAAGGAATAGGGAGATGTTGTGGGGAAGGAAAAGGAAGGACTTAGAGGGCTATACCGAGAGAAGGGGTTAGAGGGGAGTGTCCAGAACAGGGGAGATACTGTCGACATGGGTCCAGTGGTATTAGCAAGAAGAGTGGACAAGAAGCAACCGTTCACCACAGAGGTACGCAAAGCAAGCGCAGGGGACTTGGGGGGATCCGTAATGGTAACCTGGGAGGATCCGGAGTGGTACAAGAGCGCAAGGAGATGCTTTGGGATATGTACAGAAGTCTGGCCAGACCGGTGGTGCAAACCAGGAAGGATGTCCATAGAGAAGTTCAGAGGAAGGAGGACCAAGGCGCTTTGAGAAGCTGTAAGCGAAGGTCATGGCGATGCCGAAGCGAGTCTATTTTGCTCTCGTATTGGATTAGTGACGGTGATCTCTCCATTTATGTGCACAAAGGAGGAGAGATGGAGCCACGACAACTCTCCAAGTGAATGTACTTTAAGGCGCACCCGCGATGGGGTGTGGTGCACCCAGTGGGGGTGCAGGGCACCTCGGTGAGAAGGTGCAGACACTTCGGGTGTGGAAG
>CM018901.1:11729075-11734075 GCA_009663005.1 Actinidia chinensis
TTTCCTTTAAATTCGACAGCATCAAGTTAGAGTAAAAAAAAAAAAATAGTTAGATTGCTCCTTATCTTCGTTCTTGATTGAGATTCATTTCATTAGTTGGGTTTTTGTTTTGGGTTGTTCCTAAAATCGACATATCAATTAGAGTAAAAAAAAAAAATTAGTTAGCATTGCTCCCTTATCTTCGATCTCTTGATTAGATTTCGGTTTTAGTTTATTGGGTTCTTTTATTGGATCCTCTTTGAATTCCGTTTGCATCACGTTAGAGTAAAAAAAAGTCAAAGAAGAATTGCTTTAAAGGAGATCTGATTCGTTTGGTTTGTTCTTGTCTGAACTTCCTACTTAATCCTTTTTTGTTAGTCGTGGTTGTCTGAAAGGACTAAAAGAAGAATACAGTGAAAAAAAAGTCAGAGGTGTGAGAATATATAGAGAGTAAAGCCGAAAATTATTGAGCGAAACACCCGAGAGAAATCGAATGTATCATCCTTCGATGTGAACACTTAATGGAGTGTAGTGAGGTCTTTCCATATTATTCCTAACCTTATTTTGCAGATCTCAATCATATCTCAAAATCAAGAGAAAGCACAAGCCGAAAAATTCCACCACACGCTGTCCGAAATCTACAAATGCAAGCATAATGGGAGAGATGAGTGGTGATGATGAGCGGAAGTTAAGTTAGTTAGAGCATATCACGAAAAGGTGGATAGGGTAGCAAAGAGGCGAACACAACGGGGGCAGCCACCAACTGCTCCAAATGTCCATAGGAGGGGTAGATTGCACCAAAGAGAAGTGGAGATTTGGATGATTTGAAGGGACGGTGTAGAGGAAGGAATTGATTAGGTGTCAGTGGGCAGTCATAGGAGATATGGCAGGTAGAGGAGCTAGAAACTGGTTGATCAAATCTAGAAGTATTAAGATGAAGATTCTTGATTTTCAAGGAAGAGTGATCCCGAAAGCATACATCGAGTGGGAAAAAAAGGATGGAGTGATTTCGATTTTGTCACAGTACTCAGAATTAAAGAAGGTAAAACTTTGACCGCAATCGAATTTACTGATTATGCTATTGTGTGGTGGGATCAGTTTGGCATCCAATAGGAGGCGGAATGGAGAATGTCTAGGAAAACTGGGATGAGATGAAGAGAGTCATGAGACGACGATTTGCTACCAAGTCACTACTATCGGGACTCGACGTAAAGCCCTGCAAGCCAGCTATCAAGGGTAACCGGGAGCGTGGGACGAGTAGTATTAGAAGAGATGAAATGCTATGATTAGAGCTAATGTGAAGAAGCGATCGGGAGGCGACAATGACTAGATTTTTGAATGGTTTGAACAGAGAGATGCTAACACGATCGAGATTTACACCATTATGTGGAATTGGAAGATTGCGTGCATTATGGACAATCAAGTGGAGAGGCAGAGGCAACTCAAGAAGGGTGGTACACGGCCAAAATCAGTCACACAAACTTTTAGTTCAAGACACCTTGGAGGTCGTCGAATATCCAAAGAAAGAAGAAAACTCTTTCACTCTACTACCAAATATGAGCCAAAAATGCCACCACCAAACCACCGCCTCTCAAGGCAAAACCTTCCTCTACCTCGCTCATTCTAGTGAGATTAAATGATTCAATGTCAGGGAAGAGGACAAATAGCTAGCGAATGTTCAAACAAGCGAGTTATGGTGATCCGGGGAATGGTGAATTTGATCCGGGATGAGCCAATGTGATGAGATGCCACCTTTGGAGGATACCTCTATGAGATGAGGAGTTTGCGGGCAGATCATGGCGAGATGCTGGTTAGATAGCACGACGAACCTTAAGCTTGCAAGTTAAAGAGAAAAAGAGTACAGCGGGAGAGGGAGAGCATTTGCACACTCGTTGTCACGTGATAGAAAGGTATGTAGTGTTATTGTGATGGTGGTAGCTGCACTAATGTCGTAGTTACTTCCATGGTTAAAAAATTAGGGTTACGACACTTAAGACCCTCACCCATATAAATTGAATGGCTAAATGATAGTGGTGAAGTGAGGGTACAAAGTAAGTTTGTAGGGTACAATGAAGCTGGGCTCTTCTCCTAGGAAGACCGTGGCAATTTGTCGGCGTGTACAGGATTGATGGTTTTACAACAATACACGTTCATGTCAATTAAAAGAACCATCACTCTAGTTCCGATGACACCACAAACAGTCTATGAGGATCAGTGAAGGTTACAAAAACTTGAGTGATCAAAAGAATTGAGAGAAGAAAAGAATGAGAGTGGACCAAGGAATAGGAGGGTTTTAGAGAGAAAACAAAAAAAATTCTATGCAAAAACAAGTGAGGTTAAGATGCGCATTAATTTTCAAGCGGCCAAGATTGTACTCATGTACAAGGAAGTTTTTTAAAATGCTAACCAGCTTGATTCTTTTTGCCTAGGTCGTGAGTTAGATCTTGCCAAGGAATTTGAGGATGTGTTCCTAAGGAGGTACCACATTGTTTACCACCGATCCGGGGGATTGAACCATCAAAATCGACTTTGTTTCCCGGTTGCATCAATTCCGAATCGCCCACCCAGCATGTAAGAGCAATCTAGAGCGACGAAAGAACTCTTCAAAGGACAAGTTAAAAGAAAGAATTGATGGAGGAAAGGGACACGTGAGAGAGAGTATGAGCCCGTGGACAGTTCCAGTCGATTTCTAGTTCCTAAGAAGGATGGGACATGGAGGATGTGTGTTGATTGCAGAGCCATCAACCACATAACGCTTAAAGTATCGACATCCTATTCTCGCTTAGATGACATGTTAGATGAGCCCTGCATGGTTCTTGGTCTTTTCTATAATTGATCTTAAAAGCGGATATCATCAAAATTAGAGGAAAGAAGGTGATGGAAGGAAGACTTGCATTCAAAAAATAAAGATGGGTGTATGAGTGGTTGTTATGCCTTTTGGGTTTTAACCTAATGCACCTAGTACTTCGTTGTTTATTTTGATGACATTCTGATTTATAGCAAAAGTTTGCATGATATGTCTCACATTTGCAATGGTTTTGGATTTGTGCTAGAAGAAAGGAGAAGTTATATGTATTAACCTCAAAAAGTGTATCTTTTGCCACCGATAAGCTTGTTTTCTTAGGTTTTTTGTTTTGCTGGTTATAAAGGAATCGAGGTTGATGGAAGAGAAGATCAAAGCCATCAAGAATGGCAGACCCCCTCTAGTGTCAATAAGTTAGGGAGTTTTTCATGAACTTGGCCAGCTTCTATAGGAGGTTCATAAGGATTTGAGCATATCACTGCACCACTTCCGAAGTTTAGTTATCAAGAAGAATGTTACGTTCAAAGGGGTGAAAAACAAGAGACTGAGTTTCAGCCTTATTAAACATAAGCTTACTCATGTCCCTTACTTGCTGTACCTAATTTTTCTAAAATGTTTGAAATTGAATGTGATGCTTCTGGTTGTGGGTATAGGCACCGTTCTTATGCAGGCGGGGAGGACCACTTGCGTATTGTAGCGAGAAGCTAAGCGAGGTGTGCACTTAATACCCCACTTATGACAAAGAATTGTATGCAATTGGTTCAAGTTTTGGGGACTTGGCACACTAATTATGGCAAGGAGTTGTGATTTGTACGGATCATGAATCCTTGAAGCATTTGAAACGAGCCAACCAAAGGTTGAACAAGGGCATGCTAGATGGGTTGAGTTCATTGGCTTTTCCCTATGTCATTCGCTACAAACAAGGTAAGAAAAATGTGGTTGCGGATGTACTTTCACGAAGGTTATGCCTTAATTTCTTCTCTTGATGCTAAATTTCTTGGTTTTGAGCACATTAAGGAGCTTTATATGATGACCATGATTGTGGTGAGAGTATAGTGCATGTGAAAAATCTGCAAAGGTAAGTCTATAAGCATGGGGGTTTCTTGTTTAGAGAGAATAGTTGTGTGTGCCTAATTGGTTCAATGAGAGACTTATTAGTTCGGGAATCACATGGTGGAGGGGTAATGGGACACTTTGGAGTCGTAAAAACCCTAGCCCTATTCTGCAAGAGCACTTTTATGGCCCATATGAACGGGATGTTGAGAGATTTGTGTAGGGTGGTCACTATAGGCAAGCAAATCAAGGATCAAGGCCGAATGGTCTATACCCACAACCTACATTCCTAGTTCGCCTTGGATTGATATTTCGATGGATTGTTGTTTGGCGTTTACCTAGGACGTAGACGCGGAAGGGATTCGATCTTTGTAGTTGTAGACCGATTTTTAAGATGGCTCATTTTATTTCTTTCACAAGATAGACATACCTCTTCAGTAGCAGATTGTTCTTTAGAGAGATGGAGGTTACATGGTATGCCTAGGACCATCGGTTCTGATCGGGAGGCTAAGTGCTTGAGCTATTTGGGAAAACATTTGGGGGAAAATTAGGAACAAACACCTATATGTTCTCTAATACTTGTCATCCTCAAACTGATGGACAGACTGAAGTAGTCAATAGGACTTTATCCAACTTTGTTGAGGGCTGTCATTAGTAAGAACATTAAGACTTGGGAGGATGGTTTACCACATGTTGAGTTTGCTTTATAATCTGTGTTCATTCTGTTACATAGTTCTCACCATTTAAAAATTGTTTATGATTTTTAATCTTTTAACCTCCTTTGGATTTATCACCTTTACTTGTTTCTGAGCATGTTGTAAATTTAGAGTGGTAAGAATAAGGTCGACTTTGTGAAGCAACTCCATGGAAGGCACGACTCAATATAGAGAGGAGAATCGAGCAAACATCAAGCAGCCAAAAAGGACGTCACAAGCTGGTTTTTGAGCCTGGTGATTGGGTGTGGTGACCCATGACGAAAGAAAGGTTTCTAGTATAAAGACGTTCTAAGTTGCTTTGCCCCGAGGAGATGATCCATTTCAAGTGCTCGAACGGATCAATGATAATGCCTACAACACTTGATTTACCAGGTGAGTACAATGTTAATGCTACTGTCAATGTTACTGATTTGGTCCTTTGTGTAGGTGAAGATTTGAGGGCCAAATCC
>CM018901.1:11739075-11741575 GCA_009663005.1 Actinidia chinensis
CTATCGAGGGTATAGACTTTGTCAGCGTTTTCCTCCCAAAATAAAATAGGTAAACCGCGTACGTCGGAATACCACTGAGGTAAGCATTGACAAACTAAACCTACGTCTGTTTGTCTCTTTAAAAAATAAAATTACAGAAGTATGTAATTGTGTAAAAACTCTGTTGTTTTCCAAAATAAGAATAAGAGTACAAATTTGAAGAAAAAGACTATAGAGTTGCTACAGTAAATACATGAAAATGTTGTTATTGAACAGTGTCATTATCTCCAATTCATGTGGGTGTAACAACAATCTTTTGAGTTGCTTCGTCCAGGTTTGATGAACCCGGAAGTGATTGTTCGATTCCTTTAGGCAATCCTCCGAACACCCACGCTTCATTCATACAAAAAATTTATAAATTTCCAACATTAAAGTAAAAATATTTTTTGAAAACTAAATTTCTTGATGACGCCACTAAAAAATATTCTGACTCTGCTATTGAATGTAGTAATACCAAAAGTCACATAAGGGAAAGTTTGGAATTTACATTGGAGATGGAAAGTCAAAATTATTGTGCTGGCCTAAGTTGTGCAATTGAGTCATTCTAACCCAAACTGCAATTAATACTCGTGGTTCGGAGAGTCGTGGCATTATCGGCTTCTATGAAAATAATAGGCAAAATATTAAGTTAATCCATTTTTAATTTTTATACTCCTATTTTGGAGTGTAAAAATCAAAAATGAGAGTGCGAAAATCACTTCCCAATATTAAAACTGAATAAATATACGTGAAAGTAAAGAGTAATGATCAGAGGAAGTGCTTCCATCATAACTAGTCCCATCATCGTAATATTATTAAATTGTACAATTCGTATTAGTAGTTGTACATTTGGTTGGAATAATATGATTAACCTACATTTGGTTGGAATGATATGATAATTTTTTTTCCATATCATTCTAACCAAATGTCAACCAAATGTAGGTATGGTTGGAATGATATGATTAGTTTACATTTGCTTGACATGATATGAAAAAATTTGCATATCATCTGGAAAGAAATTATCATATCATATCATTCTAATCAAATGTAGGCTAATCATATCATTCCAACCAAATATACAACTATTAATGTGAATTGTACAATTCAGTAATGCTATGATGATGGCAATCCTGTCATAACTATGACGGGAACACTCCTGTCTGATCATCACTCAAAAGTAAATTAAAAATATTAAAAAACTGTAGTTTTCTTTCAAAAATATGCTCTTTGATCGCTACTAAACAGTGGTTAGCTTGACCGATATATTATTGTGTGTTTGTTGGCCAAAACTTTGAGTAGATTCTAAATTCGAACTTCTAAAAAAAAAGGTTTTGAGCGTCTGTCATAATTTTAAAAAAGCTAGACAGAGTTTTTAAGTGATTTTTTGAAAAAGAAAAAAAGAAAAGAGAAGGGGTTCAAAATTATTTTCTAAATTGGGTTAGAAGTGTATTTGGGCAAAAGCAGAAGCCGCGAAAGAGTGTAAAACCTAAAATGCTTTTATCAAACATTTATTATTATTTTATATAAAAAAAGTCAAAAGAAAAATGACAATTCATACAAAAATTTAATTTTAGCATCTTTTTTTTTTTTTTTTTTGTTTACAAACTACTCTCCTTAACTTTAATTCATAAATCACAGTGAGTAGGAAACAAAAGTTATCACTGTACTACAATAAAATCGATTATAATCAACAAAATCTTCAATCATCATTTTTTTTTTACATTCTTTTCAACAATAAATTAAATTTTAATTTCCGTACAGCTATAGCAAAAGCCTTTTATATATTCGCATTTTATTATTGGATTATATAGTTTTGGTTTCATCATATGATGAATCCTTTATTTTGCAGGCCCTAGTGTATAAATCATTTACGAAATATTCAATAACCATAGCTACACGATTTGATTATGTGAAGAAAATGAATGTTTGTTTTAAATATAATATTTTTCTTTTTTCAATATAAAAAAATAATAATAAACTCAAGAATTACCTTCCTATAATTATGATTAAACTGATTTTATCATTGATAATTTATACATTGAGGACTTATAAATAAAAATACCAGGTTACCAAAATGAGATATATAAAAAAAAAAAAAAAACGCATAGGTCCGAGACTATAAAGTACTTACTCTCAATTAAGGGCTTTTCTTGAAGAGTTTTTATTTTAGGGAAGTGATTTTCGCACTCCCATTTTTGATTTCTACACTCCAAAATATGGTGTTAATTTCTGCGCTCCTATTTTGGAGTGTAGAAATTAAAAATGAGAGTTCGAAAATTAATTACCTTATTTTAAAAATAAATAAATTAATATTTATATCTTCCTTTTTCTTAGGGTACATGAAAAGGAAATACTAGAAAATAAAATAGGAAAGTAAAATAAAATTAGAGGTGTAAATTGGGCCCACACTCCAAAAGTTTTCGGGCTCAAACGGGCCCAATCAAAACCCATTAGGCTCACGCCAAAGTTCAGGCGAGTCAGG
>CM018901.1:11749075-11756575 GCA_009663005.1 Actinidia chinensis
TAGGACTTTCAAGTTTTCGAAAATAAATAAATCTGGTTGTTATGATCATGGTAGTGCATCATCGATTCGAATAACACAACTGTTTATCAAATATAATAAGACTCCCAATTTTCAAAGTATTTAGTTTGGTGAGGAAAAAGAATTAAAAATTAGAAGATCTATCAGTGAAAAGAGATTACTTCCAGTGTTCATCCTCGATGCCCGATTGACATTCACCAAATCGTTCCAAGACAGCCACTCATGGCTAGCGTAAATGAAAAACTAAATATGAATACCATTATGGAATTTTAAAACAATTTAATGAAAGTAAAACAAAAATAGGTGACAGTAAAGTAAACAAGATTGAGAATAAACGATGATTAATCAAACAAAAACGTAAATTATTAATGAACAAACGTGAATTAATGTAAAAACTTATAAAAATTAATGAAAAATAAAAAATAGAGGCTAAGAAAAACTTTTAAAATCACGTCCCTCTCAAAAGATATAGAAGAGTATATATACAGCCATTCTAAATTCGAGTCCTAAGGGATTAGGAAAACTGTCTCCAGTACATTGTAAGGCCTGGCGTGATCGGAACAATTAATATTACCTGGAATTCCGTTCGAACGGATGAATATGCATTTCCCTAGGTTAGTTTGAACGGGTGATTTGGCCTGGATTGACCGTTCGAAGGTTAGTGTAATTTTTTATTTTTCAAGTCTCGCAGATTTCTAACTGTACGATAATCTGTTAGAATGGTGTGGGGCTAACAACTCTCGCAATGTTTGACTGTAGATAACCGTTTGAACGGTTGACCTATAGTCGTCTATCTATCGAAGTGTTAACCACCGTCGTTGCGCCCGTTTTCTTTTGGTCTAGAGAGAGTTTGTCTGTTCCCCCCGTCGCTCTCCACCCAACCAACCGCCTGCAGAAACCGCGTCCCCAGTGCTGTTTCCCTCTTTCCCCTCCCCTTCGCCTGCTCCCGACTCTCCTCTTTACCCGCGTCCTTGCGGCGGGAAGCGAGGGTAGGCGAGGCCACCTGAAATCCGGGATCGAACGAACAATTTGATGCTTCATGGATCGTTCGAAAGAAAATGCTCAGTGTGAATTTACCCATCTTCAGTTGATTCTCTCTCTTCGTTCTTTTATCCCCGTTAATTTACAATGAAACTTGGACACAACTATTAGTACGAAATACAATAAAAATGTACAATTGCATAACTAGGTCTAAACGTAGGTCGATTGTAAATGGCGCTTAGACTACAATTATGAAGTCAATACACATCTCCAAACTAAACCTTTTGCTAGTCCCTAGCAAAATAAACAAAAGCAGTAAGATAATTCTCCTTTATAAGGAGTTCACGGAATGCATTAAGTATACATCAAGCCTTTGAACCCCTAGGTTTTCCCTAGTGGACGAGTGGTGGTTTATCCGTTGAGGGCTTTAGTGATGATACCCACAAATATCACATCATGCAATGTATCAAAAATAATTTAACTCAATCATGCAAGAATCTTACCAAACGTCAAGTGCTTATAAACGAGCGATTCAAGTGTGAAGTGGTAGAGTCATATTTGCTAAATTCAAAACCATACGCATGTCAAATAAACAACACCTACAACAGTAGATTCAAAACTCACAAGTCATACACTCTTAACATAGAACCAGCACAGAGTTTCTCTCAAGGATGCTCATTTATGAGTGTAAGCGATAAAAAGTAAAGCAAAGAGAAGCCAGCCTACTTTTAAAAAATACAAAACATTAAAGTGTATCGACTGCATAGTTTCATGAAAGGAATATTCACAGTTTTAATGCACCTGTTGTGTGAATTTTGACTGATAACTTTTACAGCATAAGTCAAAAACTTATGCAATTTCGGGATAACTTAAGGCTAATATGATACGAACCACGCCAAACGTGAGAACCCTCGACACCAAATATTAAAAAAAACCCTAACTCTTTCAGTTGATTGGAAACGCGACCCGAGTTACTTACACAAAGCAAAGAACCTTGGTATGAGAAGACGCCAACAAACGGGAAACGGATGATCCGTTTGACAAGCAGGTTTGCACGCCACAAGAATTCCTGATAAGTCAGATTAGTTTCTTGAAGAACTCAAAAAGAATAAACTAAATCTCTCTATTTTTTGATTTTTTCGAAATTGATACCCTTTTTTAGGCCTTTACAAGATAAAAATTCTACTCTAATCGTTCAGATAATTCTTGAAGAACTCAAAAGATAACGAAATCCTCTCTATTTTCATTGATTTGAATTGATTAGCCGTCCCTTTTTAAGGCCTGTACAGATAAAAATTCTAATCTAATCTTATCCTCCATCTTATCCTAATAAAATAAATCCTAGTCCAATCAAGTTTCCTTGGAGATAAGTCAAATCTGATCTTATTCCAATCTAATCATAATATCATAATTCCTAATCCTAATCTAATCTAAGAAATACACATGAAGTTTAAATCCTAAGCGATCTCATAACTTTTCTTGAATCTTAAATCTTGACTTTGTAAACACAATCCTGCCTTGCTTCTTTGCAGTAAAAATACACCCACATCAGATTGTAAAATCTCTCTTGCACGTATAGCGGATTGGTTCTCTCCCGGATCAATTTGAGTAATAAAAAACCAACATTGTTTTCACACCCTCCAGTAGTGAACATACTTTCTTATTGTTGTAACTCTCTGGACTAAGTATTCAGGCTTTTTCTTTGAATCCTTAACTCGAGCTCTCTCACCCCCCCGGACCAATTAAGCTTGAATCGGACCATGAGCCTTGATAGCCTTGATGTCCTCCCATCAATGGGTGAAAGAATTGTCCAAGAAAGTAAAGGGGATCCAGTGTAACAGATCTCAACATATGCATATTCAACTACAACATGCTACTTAATAACCTACACTTAAAAATGCTTTCTTTTTCCCACATTTTTCCAACTAGAAGTTCCTTTTTTTTCATTCCTACTTCCCTCCTTTTTTTAACTTCTCAAAAATCACGCTACAACATCTATTCCCCTTCCCTTCCCCGTATTTGTGGTAACTTTAGATTCAACATACTTCATGAGATCAATTTATGCACAATTATCGAAAAGAATAACAGAAAAGAAAGATATATGTATATGTACTTGGCTCAATACTGAAATCTAAGAAACGTATGTAAAGCATGTACAAAGTGTCAAAAATTCCAACTTATTGCATTAACACGTAAACCAAATTTAAAAATAGTAAAACTATTTAAAGAATGAAGTTCAACAAATTTCCTTGAGTAAATGTAAAATCACTCACAAAAACGATTCATGACTCTAAAGCTCACAAGGTATAAAATCTCCAATTTATGGATGCAGTCATGTGGATTTGTAACAATTTTCCTTTGAAAATACAACTCATGCGCGGTGTAAGTTGTCCTCTCTCTTCTATATTTGCATAGCAGTAAGTATCAAGCATGCAAGATCGAACTTTGACATGTAATTCGCTCACTCGCATATTATGCAGAGTCACTAGTTGATTCAATTATTTGGAAACAAAACATGATGATTCAGCTATGGTCCCAAAAATCAGAATTCTCAACACATCCACATCTACAGACAACGATGATAAACTTTTGCATGTCAATATTCCACATATCTTTGTTAGAAGAACTAGAAAGCAAACCTCCTCCAGATGACATGGGATTGGTAATAAATCTAATTTTATCAATCTAATCGCCATTAATGCACAATTCTGTAGTAACAAAGGTTTAGAATGATTGAGCATAAAGTCCTAATATTCATCCAAATTCAACACCATCCCAACACATGCACAAAACAAAGTTCTAAAAGTCATGTCAAATCCAACATAAAAAGTTTTTTAAAACCTAAAACATGTCAAACAAATACCAAGTCTAACTCCTAACGTCGTCCTCGGCATCCCATCCCTCATCATTCTTTGCTTGCATCTCTAATGAAACATATGAGTGTAATCTCCCTAAGCGCATAGTCGTGTTGCGATCCTAGACTCCTCCTTCCAATGACGTCAAACGAGCATTCACTTCATTCCTATTGCTTGTTCATTTGAGTACTAAATTCATTTCCCAAAGTTTGTATTGCCTCCTTTAACTCTTCCTGCATCCGATGATTCTCGCTTGTAACTGACTCCAATTTCCTTTTCTTCCTTTGCCTCTCAGATCGAGACAAGGAAGATCTAGCAATGGGCCCTTTGGGCTCAACCCTTGTGAAACGTATAGGAATATGGACTCCACTTGTCTTAAACAGCTCGGTAAGAAAACCAGTGTAGGGCACAGATCTTCTTGCATCCCCCTAGCGTATGCAGCACACAAAGTCATGAACATCATACGGTGCAGATCAATGGTTCTCCTATACCATTGCCCATAGTAACCAGCCCTAGTAAGGTTCCTTGAAATGGTACCGCTTAAGTGTACAAAGTTATGACATGAAAATAAACAACAAAACCATAAAAAAAAAAAATTATACTTATCCTTAAGTCCGTATCTTGTTACACTTACGTCTCTTCCATCCATTCATCTCCCTCCAAAAGTAGTTCAGGGAGACATCCGCCCCATCCGGCATCCTACACATAAAAATCAAACTCTGGGTTTCTCCTCTCGCTGATTTGCATATTTTCCGCAAATGTATCCGGAGTCACCTTCAAGTTTTTTTCCCTAACCCGCTTTACAACTTTCTCCTTGCCTTTTTCGTCTCTGGGTTGTTTTTGATGTTGGCCATAAATTCATGGCAAAGAGTAGAATCGACTCCGCCTTGAATCTTGTTAACTTTATCCATCCCCTCGTGGTAAAAATTTGGACCCACCTAATGCCTGTATTTTCTAGGGCGACTATATTCAGCTTCCTCTCGATCACAGTCACATTTCGAATCCACACTTTATGGTAAAGCTTCTCCTCTAATTTGCTAGTGAATCGAGAGTAATCATACTCCGCTGACCCCTTAGATTTCGATTTCTTACTTGGATCTCCAGATTCTATAGTAAACAAATATCCTGCACACCAATCAAACAATGCACAAAAACGAATCACAAATGATGCAAATATGTAATGCAATGAGGTGTGTCTATGTCTCGTGTGTAGCCCATGAATCCCAATATCCTCAATTTGTGTCACCAACCATTGTTCACACCCTAGACTAGAACTTAGCTGCAATTAAAAATGTTTCAACTAACAATGCAATGCCTAACTTTTGGATTTTAATTTTCTACACTTTTTTCTACTTGGCGTTTATATTAAACACATGTGTGCGATGTAAAACTCAAGTTTCCGTTAATAATTTCTTTGAACCAATGCCCCAATCCCAATAAAAAGTATAAACGATGAATATAATGTGAAATACCCTTACTAATCAATCGATTCTTTCATTGGGGGCAATTCATCGAACACCTGGGGTGAACCCCTCTAAACCTAGGTTGTTCAGTGAAACTTAAGATCGTAGTTTTCTCTCAATTTTGGATCAATCAAAATGAGGCAAGATCTACACACTAATTGATAAGGAAAAACATGATGAATGGGTGTAATATGTGAACCACGAACCCAAATGTAAAACTACAAGTTTAAACCAATCCTAGATTTCTATGATGAAAACTGGTAAATTTAACAAGAAAGATGGACGATTTTTTACCCTTGATTGATGAAAACAATGGTGAACTTTGAACGGCTTGAACTCCCCTTTTTAAAATCTGCCAAAAACTCTCTCTTTTCTCTCTCTATCGAATGCGTGTATTGAGGATATGAGAAAAAAAAACACGACTATCCAGTTTAAAAACTACCTCTGGGCTAACCGTTCGAACGGTCCCCTAGGGAGTTCTAACGGTTAGTACGATTTCCTCATCCGTTCGAACGGTATATTTTTGCCATTACGAGATATTCGAACGGTATAACCAAAAACCAATGTGTTTTTGAACGGTCAAAAAAAAATTTTTGCCCTGGGAATACGTTCTAACGGTATGAGTTTTTTTTTAAAATCAATATTGCTACCCTAAAATACTAAAAAACACACAAAATTAACCCACGAGTACGCCCTCCCCCCAACTAAAGACAAGCCCCCATAACGCCGGAATGCAAAAAAAAGACTGAAATTGACCCTATAGGGGGAAATCGAATGAATTAAACGACATCCTTGCTCCCCTAACTATGACTCAAATTACGACCATTCTCCAAAAAGACCTAAAAGACATTCTATTTGATTATTCCAACGGCGTGGAATCATGAGATCCACATTCACCTCTCTCATCTTAAGCTCAAGATAGGGCTTCAATCGTGCCCTTAACTTTTTTTTTAAACCTTCCCCATTCCTAGTTTTTGGGGTGTGAATTTCAATTGTCCCATGTGAAAAATATGTTGGTCACAGGCCAACCATCTACTCTACAATTTTTTTCAGGAAACAAATGCATCGGGAATTATAGAGAAGAACTTTTTAACCAACATCAAAGATTTCGCAAAATAATTTGGTCTTGCCAGACTTTTATTTTATATTTGGAATTTTAGAACGCTCATACGCCTCCTTCCTATATCATCTTAGAACTCTCATACGCATCATTCCTTATCTCATCTTAACTCATTTGAGTTTGCAAAAATAATAATGGTCCCCACCTCACAAGACTCATGTTAAAATTGGGAAATTGCCCAATACGCTTTAGTGCTCAACTCTACTGGAAGGTGGTGACATGCTTTCCATACACAATCCTAACGGAATGACCCTGACAATAGTTTTATATGCAATTCTATTATGCCCATAAATGCATCCACTAACCTCAAAGACATTATATTTCAGTTAGGGTTGACAGTTTCTCAAGGATTTTGTTTAATCTCCCTATTTGCCAAACAGACTGGCCCTTGTGTTGAGGATGGTAAGGCGTACTAACCTTGTGAAGCACTCCATATTTTTCTCATTGAGGAGTCCTCGGGCCAATTTAAAAAAAGTGTGAGCCCTATCGCTATGATAGCTTGAGGCACATAGCAAATCTAGAAAAAAATATATTCCTTCAGAATTTATCACAAACAGAATGATCATTAGTGCGACTTGGTTTATAGATGACCCATTTAGATACGTGCCTACAGCACTAGAATGTATAAAGAGATAACCAACGAATTGGGAAATGGGCCCATGAAATCAATACCCCAACAATCAAAAACCTCAAGTAATATAGGGGTAAGAGGCATCATGTGCATTTTAGACAAACTTCCAAACGTGGCATCTATCACATGAGTGCAAAAATGCAATGAAGTTCACGAACTATGGTGGGCCAATAAAAAACCGCTTTGCAACATTTTTATAGCAGTTTTACGTAAAAAAAATGCCCAATGCATACTTGTGAATGACAAAATTCTAAAATACTTTTTACCTCACATCGGGAACACACGACGTAGACCCTGATCGGAGACATACTTAAACAAACTACGGATTCTTCCAAAACAATACTCATATCATAAAAAACTTTTTTCTATCAATGTAGGACCATGCAAAAGAATCCTACCGGTGGCGATGTCTGCATACCATGGTGCTGACAG